>JBAMJR010000162.1:1812500-2025000 GCA_038501785.1 Myoxocephalus aenaeus | reverse complement strand
AAGAAAAAGGATCTCTCTGCTACTGAAAAGCGGCAAATAGTGCAATACCTTGGTCAAGGTATCACAACATTGGATATTTCCAAAAGAATTGCGCGTGATCATCGGACAGTGAAGAAATTTGTCACCGATTCACAGCACAAGCGGGTTCGTTCAGACAAAGGCAAAATAAGGAAGATTTCTGCCAAACAAATGCGTAGGGTTAAGAGAGCAGCCACTAAAATGCCATTGAATAGCAGCAAACAGGTGTTTGAAGCCGCTGGTGCCTCTGGAGTCTCGCGAACTTCAAGATGTAGGATGCTCAAGAGGTTTGCAAGTCTCCTTAAACCTGTTATTCGGCCACCCCTAAACCAAGCTCACAAGCAAAAAAGGTTGCAGTGGGCTCAGGACTACATGAAGACTAACTTTCAAACTGTTTTGTTTACGGATGAGTGCCGTGCAACCCTTGATGGTCCTGATGGATGGAGTAGTGGAAGGTTGGTGAATGGCCACCATGTCCCAACAAGGCTGAGACGTCAACAAGGAGGTGGCGGAGTCATGTTTTGGGCCGGAATCATGGGGAGAGAGCTGGTAGGCCCCTTCAGGGTCCCTGACGATGTGAAAATGACCACGGCAAAGTATGTAGAGTTTCTGACTGACCACTTTCTTCTGTGGTACAAAAAGAAGAACCGTGCCTTTCGTAGCAAAATCATATTCATGCATGACAATGCACCATGTCATGCTGCAAAGAATACCTCTGGGGCATTGGCTGCTATGGGCATAAAAGGAGAGAAACTCATGGTGTGGCCCCCATCTTCCCCTGACCTTAACCCTATTGAGAACCTTTGGAGCATCATCAAGCAAAAGATCTATGTGGGTGGAAGGCAGTTCACATCCAAGCAGGTGCTCTGGGCGGCTATTATGGCATCCTGCAAAGACATTAAAGCAGAAACTATCAAAGAACTCACAAGTTCAATGGATGCAAGAATTGTGAAGTTGATATCAAAGAAGGGGTCCTATGTTAACATGTAACTTGACCTGTTAAGATGTTTTTGATTCAAACTTTTCTTGATTTCAGTAAATATGACCTCCTAATGCTGCAAATTCAACAAATGACAATTTTTTGTTCTTTACAACCTATAAAATATCTTGAAACTCTGAAATTCTGAAATTCTGCATAATAATTTGGAACACTGCATTTTGAGTTTTTTATTTTTGAAAAAAATACTGTTATCATTAGGAGGTTTGTTCAATAGAATTTGACTTATACTCTAACAGTTGATGACTTGAAAATGATACTGACTGACTGTGCATTACTATTTAGGAAAATCTGAGCAAAGTGTAATTTGCATAATAATGTGGAACGCGGTGTATGTACCTGACGTCCCACTAGAAATATGAACTCTTTGATTAAAGAGGGCAACAGTGAGTGTGTTGTTGTGGGTCTGACCCAGTATTATATCTCCTCCATAGCATGTTTGATGTTGGAGGCCAGAGAGATGAAAGGAGAAAATGGATCCAGTGCTTTAACGGTGAGACTTTCAGCCTTTTTGTTCTTGATCGTCTTCAAATAGCCTCACTGTACAAAACATTCACCTCCTATCACATCTTGTCTGTCTCAACATATTTTCTGCCAACTTCAGCGTCACGTCCCCTCTTATTGTTTGGGTTATTCCTCCACACGGGATGTCAGAAAGCTGTCCTGATATTAGTTCCTCTCTTCTCCTTCTAGACGTCACTGCTATCATCTTCGTGGTGGCCAGCAGCAGCTACAACATGGTAATAAGGGAAGACAATAACACCAACAGGCTACGGGAAGCCCTGGACCTCTTCCGCAGTATTTGGAACAACAGGTGAGTCAGAAACATGAATGAATGTTCAGCCTAGTGGTGGATTCTCGTGTTCGGTCCTTTCCCTGCTGTGTTCTACCTTTTCTTGTCTCGCTTACCGCTGTCCTGGTGCTTAAATCATGAATGTACGTTCAGTGAATTCAAATGGTGCTCAATGAACTTCCTTTATCATGCCAGGTCCACTACAGCAGCTATTCTCAGAGCGCAAAATGTGTTATTTTGGGGGGTAATGTTCTTAAGACGTCGCAAAAAAAACACATAGTAATTCAAACATCATTTTAATGACCCGTTACGTTTGAATATTCACACGGCAGTCACGATGCATCATAAGGGGGAGACTAGCTCAGATGCAGTGACGCAACATTTATCAGGTTTTAAGACGTAAACAGCAACGTGGGAGACAAGCTACCCCATAACTGCTCTGAAGCGTGCATTGAGAAAATATGACCCTGAATACATTAAATTTGGATTTATAATGTCAGGCAGTGATGGTCAGCAGAATATTTATTTGGGTCATTACAGCTGACAGTGGCATAACACATACAACACATTGTGTTAGCCCAGTTTATTCTTCCTCCCTTTTTTTGTAGTGTTATGTTTTTTCTTATTCTCATTTATTTAGGAAGATGGATTCAGGCATTTTTCAAGAAATCAGACTGCTTTAAATGGCAAAAGGTGACATACAACATGACAGCATGTTGTTGGGTCAGCCAGAAAGTTATACAAGAATTTACTTTCTTCGAGAAAATTAGATAAAGGTGGTCTAATTCTAAGTTTTACTTCCAAAAATCCGAACCACCTAAATATTCCGTGCCATAACATTGTGGTGCTGTTCAATTCAATTTAGAGCTGACATTCAAATCGCATAATGTCGCCCTTCGAAGGATACATAACACCGTCTCTTTAATTCTTGTTTTTCAGATGGTTACGCACTATATCGGTCATATTATTCCTGAACAAGCAGGACATGCTGGCTGAGAAAGTATTAGCTGGAAAATCCAAAATTGAAGACTACTTCCCCGAATATGCTCGCTACACCATACCAAATGAAGGTTTGTGCCCCACTGAAATACCCAAAGTACTAATGGAGTTCCTCTTTACCGCAGTTAATGTTAATCTGTGAATCTGTGGTTCTTTTAGCAACTCCTGAACCTGGCGAAGACCCAAGAGTGACGAGAGCTAAGTTCTTCATCCGAGACGAGTTTCTTGTAAGTATATGTCTGAATGTTTCGACTGTTTTAAAGGGAGCTGAAGTTAACGAATGTCCAGTCATGAAAGCTTCAGCCATAATTTCAAGGCACACAGAAAGGGATGGAAACAAATGTAGGCCTTTATTACTGACGTACAGTATGAGTACTGAGTAGATAAAGAACACTGTTTTGAATTTATGAATGATTTTGTCAAAATCTGCTGTTTGTGCAAAGTAGAAACCATCTCCGTCTCCGCAAGACAGCAGGCTACGTGACCGAACGAAGAAGCCATGTTCTGCCTTGTTTGTCTATCGATCTCTTCCGCTCCGTCTCAGTACAATGCAGCGCCTACACCCTCTACACAGAAATAGCGCTGTCCGTGTTTCTGAAACAACGTTGTTGATAAACAATGCACGTGAAAGGTGAAACGTTTTATTTGGGCCGGTAGGGATCAGGCATTTCCAAAAGCGAGCTCTTCTGCACCGGAGTGCTCTGTACCTGCGCCCGGAGGTGGTTATTGAGTGGGTGTGTGATGTCCTTTTTCTTTTTTTTCTGAGGTTGCAATGGCCTTATTGTTTAGCTCTCTGAGGTCTGGTGTGGGGAGACCAAGTCTTTGATGGCTAGGATAGTTTTGTGGTCAAAGCTGAGTCTATTGTCCAGAGTCTCTCTGATGTATTTGAAACCGTCAACCATTTCAATTGTTTGATTATTGATGATGATGAGATGCTTTGCTGACATTGAGGTGAAGATGGGTATCCTCGCACCACTGGGTGAAGTGTTCAACGGTGTTGTGATAGTCCAGAGCAGAGAGGTTATCTGTGGGAAGCAGTAATGGGACGTGCTGGTGCTGTCATTGAGGGTAAGGTGTGTACAGCTGTAGCTTCCAGATCATCGGATGCCTTTTGGATGGTGTTAAAACCAGAGCTAAGGTCCACGAAGAGGATCCTAACAAAGATGCTTTGGGAATCCAGGTGCTGGAGGAGGTGCAGCAGGCAGGCCACAGCATCATCGGCGCCCCGCTCATCCAGACTGTCAAAGCGGCCGTAGAATGTATTGAATTCTTTTGCACAGGGTTCTGGGTCGGTTATAGCACACAGGTTGGGTTTGTGTTCACACCCATTGAGAGGTTCGACTTCTGAACTGCCTGCTTGATGTTCATATTGACAAATTCAAATTGGTCTCTGGATGTCACTTTAAAAAAAAAAAAAATCTCTCTGATCTGCCATTTTGAGGCTAGCCCAGTCTTTTCCCTCAGGCTCTGTTTTACTTGGGAAGTAATCCGAGGTTTAGAGTTGGGATGTTATTTTATCGTCCTAACTGAAATGGTGCTGTTTATGTAATCTGTAGTGACAGAAACCATATCATTCGGATCTCCATCGAAAATGCCGCAGGCAGTGCATGCCAGGGAGCCCTGAATAATGGCGTCCTCTGACCACTCTGGGGTGATGTAACATTGTGGCTTACGACGTTTCACTTCCTGTTTGTACACAAGGAACCCACGACAGTTGAGAGCCTTCTCCACACTGCCAGCACTGACAGGCTGTATGAAAGTATAAACGGTTCTCAAATCGTCTGGACATCAAGGATTTATTGACGTGAATGTTTTGAACAGGCATCGACAACTACTTCCTTCTTCATTCTTTGTCATTCTCTTGTCTGTTATCCTCGTTTTAAGTGTCCCACATCGCAACTACAGCCTCACACGCTTGTAATGAATCTTCAGCAAACCGTTATGTTTGCAATCTTTCAAAAGATACTGACAAAGAAAATGTAATAAAGAGGTGAATCAATCGAGAATTGGTTAGTCGAGAATTGGTCCTGAAAGGCCACTTTACGACATCTGTCTCACGTATATCACCAGATAATTCAGATACCAGTTAATCTTGCATTCCTGTATTCGGATGTAGTGCGAGGCAATCGTTTCTAGCTTGTTTCCAATCCACGTTTTGAGGGGGAAAATACAGATACAACTCAGGCTTTTATTCATAAATGCTTTTTTAATATCAGAGCAAACTCTGACACTCAAATCTAATCCCATTTGATTGAGAAAAGCCTTACGTTTTTTTGTTTTTACATCAAACGGGTGTTTGCCACAAGTCCTCCTTCTGTCCCTTCATGAGTTGTCCAGTGTCTTCCATCATATAATATAATGGCCCCAGTGATTTCTAATAACCAACATTGGTTTAATTTAGTCTAATACAGGGCTGTCATTGTTTGGTACTGGAGATTGGTTATCTCACTTTCTTGTAGTAGAAGTGTCGACTAGCTGGAACGTGTGCTCCTGTTGACTGTTGGGGAAAATACCTGCGAGATCCTGCAATTGTTGCATGAATGTGTACCTGTGTCTGCGCGTTTGGATAGTGAAGAATCATTACTGTATATAGTCCGCTGCAGCAGAACAACACCAGATTCAGATTCCTTAAGGTCAAAGGTCAGAAACAACAACAGCAGCGCACCTGAAGATTGAAGGAATTCCGAGACGAGGAAAAGGTAGAAACAGGTTTCAGATTCTAGTTCATCCCCTAATGTCTTCTCTCCCGTCTCCTCTCCTCAGCGGATCAGCACTGCGAGTGGCGACGGCAGACATTACTGCTACCCCCACTTCACCTGCGCCGTGGACACAGAGAACATCCGGCGGGTGTTCAACGACTGCCGGGACATCATCCAGAGAATGCACCTGCGGCAGTACGAACTCTTGTGATGGGAGACCGCCTCCGTCAGCCTTCTGTGTTTTTCTCCATCATTCTGCATCCTTGACGAACCCTTCCTTCTCTTCTTCCTCCTTCATCCTTCCTCCTCACCCCTCCTCCACAAGAGAAACCCTCAGCAGTCCCCTGACCACCCCTCCTGTCGAGGACTATGAAGTACTACTGAAGTGTGTCAAATCCTCTTCCTCTTCTTAACTTCTTAGCATTTTGTACTTCTTCTTTTATTTTTCTCTCTCTCTCTCTCTCTCTGAGACCGATTCATCCCCATTTCACCGATTGTGAGAGGAAGGTTGGGGAACAAAGTTGTTGCGTGCCGCTTCTTGTTTTCTTCTTTTTCTTTTAATCCTTCCTTTTGAATGCCTTGATTTTAATTTTTTTTGTCATTCCACTAAGCCTTGGGCTACCTCCTTTTTTTGCCCCTTTGTGTCCTTCTGTTTTTTTGTCATTGGACCTGGACTGGTGGGTGTGGATACATAAAAACACACCTACAGGACCTCAGTGTAGAGGCTGTGTGTGTGTGTGTGTGTGTGTGTGTGTGTGTGTGTGTGTGTGTGTGTGTGTGTGTGTGTGTGTGTGTGTGTGTGTGTGTGTGTGTCTGCTTGTGTGTGTGTGTCTGCTTGTGTGCGTGTGCGTACGCATGCGCGTGATGAAGAGGAGGAATGCCATGTGTGTGCGAGCGCCTGTGTGTGTGTGTGTGTGTGTGTTTGTGTGTCACCTGCCGGTTAAAGCTGGCATCGCCACCATGACCTTTGCCCCCTTTTTTTGCCCCGTCACCCCCTCTGACCTGCTTCTTCTCTCCGCGTGGGAGGCGACTGGACGACACCGGAGAGCAACGGGAGTAGACGGAGGGGAACCGAGTGGATGAAGAGATAAATGCACTTTGCATCAGGTTCCTTAATAACTTTTTTGTTGTTGTTTTTTCTCCAGAGGAAGCATACACACAATGTAGCATCACAATATTTATTACCCTGTCACGATGTTAGCTTGCCGAGTTGCAGGGTGCACCGAGCAGCCGAGAGACATGCGGAGCGAAAGATTAAAGTGGGAGTGGGGCAGGAAATACGACGACACGAAGAAGGATTTAAATGAAGGAAAAGGGACTGAGCTCTCTGCACCTTAGCCCTGCTGCCTCCACGGACTCGGACCTGCCTCCTTTTTCCACACAAACCATCCTTTTAGCTTAGAAATACTGATAGGAGGGGAGGGTGGTAGGGGGACGGGAGAGAAAAATGTATTGTTCTCTTTTTTTTTTCTTTTTTTTTTTTACTTGTACACTGTGCAAGGTTGAATTATCCTGTACAGACTGTAAAATGTAATATTATTTTGTACAACTTAATTGAAAGAAAAACAAATCTACTTGTAGATCTTTGTGCCTTGATTATGGCTGTACCTGTAAATGAGCTCAGATGTAAGTATGTTTTCGACTGCGCTGTACAGCTTGATGTCAATCTCTATCAGCAGCGGAAGACTGCGGGTAGGGGACTTTCTCTGTAGAGTTTAGTTTTTCTGGTTTATAAAAAAAAGGAAATGCTGTTTAGTAAAAAATAAAAAATAGGGAAAAAAATCCTAAAAACCTGTATACATTATGCAAATTAACCACTTACCTGCAGTGAAGACCAGATGTTGCAGCGCCATGCCTTTTATTTTTATTTTTTTTCTTCCTTTTCTTTTTCCTCCTTTTTAATTTGTATTTCTTTTGAATTTCACAGCTTTAAACAAACATTGGAAATCCATTGAAAGTGTCCAAATTGCAACCTGGTGTTGTTTTAATAGGAACCAACGTTTTTTCGATATGAAGTGTGTCTGAGATCTGTACTGATGTGCGTGCCTGTGCGCATGTGTACATAAAACAAACATAGACTCACAGACGCATTGTGTGTATGTGAGGGCGAGTGTGCGTTGTGTGTAAAATTTTATAAATGTATGTACATGTAAATTTATAGGTCTATATAAATATATATGTACAATTATACATGTTTAATTATGTGTGTGCCTAGGTGTACATATGTATGTATACGGTAAATATGTATACATACACACATAGGAAAGCATGTTTAGAATGGAGATGAATAAATGAGAGCGTGCAATATTAGTAATTCTTTGGTCCTTTGGAGCCATACCCAATGGCACAGGCACTATGAATGTGTGAGCAGCACCCAACAAGACAAGCTCTTCTCCTTGTACAAACAGCATCAGCCTTTTCTTCTGCTACAGTACACGTCTATCCCCAAAAGAGAGTGAACTGACTGGAGGTGCAAAAACCTTGTTTGGCCTGGGAGGATGATTAAATGACATTTTTATTTTCTTTAAATAAAGAGGCACATTAGAGGACTTTGCTTTATTTCCATCTTGGTGTCCAGATTTGTTTCCAATGAGTTATTTTGTTTTCGTGGATGCTTCGGTGGAGTTGATGTGAGGGGTCGTACGTACAGTAGTAGTAGTATGTGGGTGAGTGGGGCGATTTAGTATCTTTACTGTGTTTCAGCAGGATTGTTTTGGTATACATTTAGGCCTCCTTCACCTTTTGACATTTCGACTTGTAAGAGGAGGAAAAGCACAGGTTTTACTAATGGCATTAAAGCCGGCTCCATTTTATTCCCTGAAAGTGGTGACAGTGAGCCAGCACGAGGTAGGTGTGTGTGTGTGTGTGTGTGTGTGTGTGTGTGTGTGTGTGTGTATATATATGTGTATATATGTGTATATATATATATATATATAAATAAATAATTTCTCTGGTTAGACGTCAGGTTAAAGGTGGTCAGCGCTGCTGAGTACTGGGACTACTCACGAGAGTAGTCCCAGTAGTTCACGTACATTATTTAATAAAAATGTAGTTCAGGTGCAAGAAATCCAACAGGAGTCGGGGAGACGTCTAATCAAGCGCAATAATTGAGATCACCTGTACTGGTACCAGTGTTCAGGGTCTTTTGTGCAGAATGTGGTCTGTTTTTTTTTTATAATTTGGGATTATACTTTGAAAAAGTTACGGTTGTACATTTTCTTACTTCACTCCTGATACAGGGAACGTCGACGAAACTGAATGTAGAACATGTTCCCATGCTCGTACTGATTGTCAAGATTCAATCTGTCCTGGTCACAAAGAAGATTAGGAGCGGACCATATGGATACAAGCCTTCCATTACAAAAAAAACTGCATGTCATCAATTTTTTTTAAAAAATCCATGTTTTTGCCTTTTCAAATGTCAGGATCCTGTTTTTATCTTTAAAATTAGTTTATGTAAATCTTTTGTTCTTCTTTTGGACAGTTACTAAAACAAAATTTGTGATACGCATTTTCCCAATTTGTGGATGTAGAACAAATCCTGTTATTTAAACACCTGACAAATCAAGGTACTTCATCATATTAAAACACATCTGATAGTTAGCACCACCACGATATACAATATAGTCTACAAATGTAGTCTCACAGTAAACGGCTTCATATCGTCCAGTTCTAAATAAAATGTAAATAGACAATTAGAAGCAGAGTCAAATGTGAACAGGAAGATGTCCCCAATATGTTTTTTTATTTAAACTTTTTTTTATTTGACATGATTTTGTGTTTCAATCACATTAATCATGATGTGTCCATCTCTGATCCCAATTCCTGGTTTTGAAAAGTCGACAGCGTAGAGAACATCCCATGATATTTAGTATTCATCCATTGAGTGACATGGCTTCAGGTGATCGATCGCTCATTTCAACCACAACTCTATAAAAACACAGCTTTAGATTTTTATTTATTATTTACAGTTCATCAGAAATATTTCAACAACTTGGCAAAGCCCCACACAAACATTTGGCACAGAAAGTCAGCAATAAATATATTCACATATGCATCATAAAAACAGCAGAAACCTGGATGAATGATCGGACATCAACAACAGAAACAAACAGTGAGATTATCAGTGTGTTTACATCAGATCACATTAACATCAGTGAAGAGACACAAATCTGACTTTACCACCATCAGACCAGGGACCGTTGGTATTTAAATGTGTACTTATTTGAATTGTCGTACTCAATGCCGTGTGTGTCATTCTAATGATTCAGCCAGTCACAGGAAAACTGTTACTTTTCTGTGATTGACAATCTTCCTTTTCGTAGACTCCATCCGAAGGGATGATTTGCAACAACAACTTGGCCCAACATCTGTTTTGTCCCCACAGGCTATAATCACATCATCAATATCCGAAATGATCGTCCCTTTAAGACATTTAAAACACACAATCCTTCACAGTGCCGTAAAACATTTGGACAAGTGAGTCGAGGTCGTACGAACAGACTTTCGTCCCGTCCTGACGAGAGAGAACGTCACAAAATCCTCACATCTAGTATTTACCAAGTTCAGTGAACTCTCCTCTCATGGTTCTGTCCCGGTGCACTCTGGGTAATCGTAGTTCACAGAGACTTGTGCTTCCCCAGCAGGCAGAGGCTGAGACACTGCAGCAGGCCGTTCATCCACAGACAGTGAGCCAGGAACAGCAGCAGCATGCAGGCGCCGGCCGAGCAGTAAACGCCGATCACCGTGCTCTCCTCCGGCAGGAAACACTTGGCCAGAGCGTGGCTGCCGGGCGACACCGACGCCTGAGAGGGGGGACGAGGAGGACACGTGTTTGAGGTGATAAACAGTGTCCATTTTGGCAGAGGGGGCTGCTTCGGGCCCCTCTGCCGCCAGGGGGCCTCCAAGAATTTCAGATGTGAACTCCTTGGTTCTTTACTGCACATTTTGATGTTCATTTGATAAGGATAAGGATGTTTAATGTCATCGTAAAAAAGATACAACGAAATGAAGTTGCCGACTCAGCAGTCAGTTCAGCAGCAACAAGGTAAAAAGACATTACTGATTTATAACACATAAATATAAAAGATAAAACACAGGCATCAACGGCTTTAAAGTCACAAGAGTGGTTCGTTAAACTTGGTTGACTATGTTAAGATACAATCCCTGATTTATTTTATTGTCCCCATAACACAATTTAATGGTGCTATTCAAAAAGTTGACATTGTGTTCACTAGAATCTATTTGAAAAGACGAGGTCCATTTGTAGCCGTTCTGGAGCTTTTATATCACATTATCTTTATTCATTGTAGATATTCATATTGCAATATGAACAAGAAGTTCTGAAAGTGCTCGGAAAACTGTCTTCAAGTCCATCTGGGAAATATCCGGCTTACTTTTGTTTTTAAATCATGTTTTGCAGTTTCGAAAGGTCAAAGAAAAAATAAAGAAGACCGACATGACGGATGTGGAGCAAAGATCCTGGCATAGTTTAGTCCAAATATTGTACCACAATAACAAACCGCAGCCGACAAAAAATATTAATCTAAGAATAAATAATTGTCAAGAATCAATTTGATAGCAGAGTCACTATTTCAATGTCTTCGCCATTCCTGTTTCAGGTTAAGGCCTAACGGCACTGAACAGTTAGTGTGTGGTGAGTTTATCAGAGTTTTCTTTTTTTAACTGAAAACAGCTGACTGCTGAGGTTATGAATTCACTGCATAGACTTCCCTTTGCATAGTCAAAATATTGATTATAGCTGCTTAAAAAATTTTCTACACAAAGAGTGATCTCATCCAGCATCATCTGTCTGCATGGTCTCTAAACAGGACTCTCCAGGTGTTGACTCCACTCACCAGAATGAAGCTGGGGTTGTTTCTGTTCCTCCAGCTGAAGGATGGCACGCTGATTTCTGGGTACTTGTTGTCATGGAGAACCTCACATCCGCTGTGGGTGTGTCCACTCAGGATGAGGCGGGGCTTAAACCACTGCAGCAGCTGAGGACAGAAATCCCACATTTACCTCAGAGGCTGGTTGCTGCTCGCTTACATCACCAGTTTCATCATCATCATCATCATCATCATCATCATCATCATCATCTGGGGTTTCTATACAGGATTATTTCTGACAGCAGACCGTTGTGCTGTGTTTTAATTGGATGCAACCGCTCCAGAGAAGTAAAACCCCCACAGTAGAGTCGGTGTGATGAGACTGCAGAGTACTCACCCTCTGTGAGGCCTCCTTCGACAACACGTCATACTTCTCTCTGAACAGCAGGTGTCGCTCTTGAGGCGGTGCAGCGTCCAGTCCTGTGCAGCCGGCATCGCTCACTCTGAACAGAGGGTAGTGCTGGAGGACCGGGAGAACATGGAAGTTAATACCTTTTTATTGGTTTAATTCTAGAATGATGTTGAGGACATTTGATATCTCGGAGGGAAAAAAATTGACAAGAGTTTATGAGCGGCAAAGATCCTGGGATAGTTTAGTCCCAAAACCCCGCTAAAGCAACCACAAGCGCCCAAGAAGTCGTGTTAACAACAATTAAATCAAATAATAATTTAGTCGATCGACTGAAAATGAATCGTCACTAATCCATTTGATATGTCTTGTTCGTCATTTATCAAGGAAAAATGATTCATATACATTATTATTGATAAATAAATGTTTTCTGGTTCAAGCTTCTGAAATGTGAGGATTTGCAGTTTTTTATGGTTTGTATAATTGTATATAATTTAATATCTTTGGGTTTTGGACACAATTACAGTGTGATGTTTACACTGAGTAATGTGTTAATGTTATGAAATGAAATAATAGTTTTGTGCATGTTATACACATTTATCCAAAAATCATCTGGATCTTCACAAAACAATTTTAAATAGTATTGTGGGTTTTGAACAGTAGGTGGATGCACAGCATTATATCTGTCCACAGTGTCGGTTAACGGGGCAACTGCTAGTTGGTTGTTCTTTTTTTTAATCTTTTAGAGTAATCTACTAACTGTCAGAAAATAATGAAAAATGTCTTCAAACGCTTGTGTTGTTTCCGTTGGTAGAGCAGGTCGGGCCAAAAGCCAGAAGGAATTTGACTTATAGTGATGTGAAACAGATAAATGAGTTCAAACATCAAATCAACTGCTTACATATCTGTTTAAAGGATGGAACATTCCCATTAGGCAGGTACTTTTCCACTGTGACTTGTGCTTGTGTGCCTTACTTACTAACTCAGTTTAGATAAGAGGAAGGGGCTGAATGGGGAGAGTTAACCACACAATGGTCAGTTAGGGATGACTAATCCTACACCCTTTGTTTCTATACTGTTTATCAGCGGCACACACTCGATACACTTTGTTTACACTCTGTAATTTAACCTTCTCTGTGCAGAGAATAAACACTCCAAAGACACATTTTCTGGTCTCAAAGTTCCTTGTTTCAGCCTTGTAGGACTCACTCTGTAATATTAAATACGTTTTCCACCACAGTACGATTGTTTAAATCTGTCTTCACACAATATTCACATGCTAATGCACGTTGAAACAGTTACTGGTCGCTGTAATCTGTCCGTAATAGATCCGTCTCGTGTAAATGAAGACCGAAAGAGAGAACACATGCAGAGTGCAACAGCAGTTTACCTGCAACATGATGGGGGGAGTGGGAGGGTAGAGCTGCGCGCCCTCACAGCTGTCCGTCACTCCGCTGCCCGACTGTGAACTCTGCAGAAAAGACAACAAAGAGTTACCGGGCTGTCTTCTCCACGAGCTCACAATATGTCCTCAAACAACATTTGTTATTTCGTTTCCCTCCACTTCTTCTGCAGGAAGACAGAAACACAATCAGCCGCCACTTTAAAAACAACCGAACACTTGCTCCTAGTACGACTGAGCTTCGGATAGAAGTGTGTGTTTTCCTTCTTCCTCCCTTGACTTGAGTCTTTCATACTACACGAGCAGCAGAGTGTGTTCAAGGTGCTGACAGCCTGAACGTGTGCAAATCAACTTCCAGAAATGTTCTCCGCACCTGAAGAGAACAGTTGAGGTCTCTGGAGAGTTTTATCAGTTCCTTCTCCACCGACTGGCAGATGGGACACCCGTCGCCGTGAAGGGCCACGCTGTTCACCAGCAAAAAACTGGAGAGAGAAGACAAATAAATAACACTGAGGAACTCTGGCATGAAGTAGGAGAGAAGACAAATCATTTAAAAAGGTTCTCATTCTGGGTGCATTAAGAAAATTGGGTTGCGTGCCTTCACATTAAATCTTGTGAGGAGGAAAAGCCTTGCTGCAGTGACCTCTGTGGGTTTAAAGGTCGACTGTTGAGCGGCTGATACCAGCTCAGCGGGGTGTCTCTTGAATTTAACAGCACACACGCAGCAGTGATGTGACATTGTACAATAGTGCAACACTACATCACTGCTGCACAAATTATGTTTTTTTTTTCTGGATATTTTAAGCATCTAAGGACTTTATTGTGAAAATAGATACTGACACAGTTTATATCAGGGTTTAATACTAACTATTTGTATCATAAATACACAGTTTTATAAACATTTCACAACATTAACATTCTAAATGGGTCCCTTTGTATTTCTTGTTCATATTTGAGGATGCAGTGGACAGAAAGTGAACAGGGACCAAAGCTGTTGCCATAGCAACAGAATGGAGATGAAAAGGTCTATATTAAATATAAAGTTATAGTTTAAAATTATTTAAGTTTTCATTTTAATACCTTTTTACATGGGTTGAATATGTATAATGAAAACATAGTTTGGAAATAAGTAACAAACAGTGTAGTCTACAATGCAAATGTTCTATTTTAAAGTTTAAGTTTGTTATATTATATACCTTTCTTTATGTATTATATATATATATATATATATATATATATATATATATATATATATATATATATATATATATATAAAACGCATCATATTGAAGGATGTCTGTCTATGTTGGATTCCTAAAACCATATTTTCTAAAATAAAGTCAAGAAATTATAGAATATTAGCATAAAATATTATGTCTGCCTTAAATAAAGATTAAAATAAATGACTGAAATGTAATGAAAAGAACAATGCAGGTCACCGCACAAGAATTGAACTTTGCTTGTGAAAATCCTTGAAACTAGTTTAATATACTTTGTTTTCAGGAAAACAAGGAGAAGGTTTAAGGACTTTCAGGACTCACTAACAAACTAAAATGACTGGATGGGAAGTAGATTTTTTGCATTATCAGCAGACCGTGAAAACAGGAATGCTAAGTGCATTTGTGCCTCTGAGCAGATACTGTATCTCAGATCTCTGGAGCAGTTAGCTCTCTGTTATTTAAGAGCACTCTTCCTGTCACAGACTGACTCGGGGGGATTACACCTGTGACCTTCCGGTCTGATGAGTCACGTTCCTGCAGGGTCACCATGTATGTTGCAGCCACTCACTTAACTCCCTTTTTGGTGACGATCCTGGTGGAGGAAGCGTTGAAGACCTTCTCAAAGCGCTGCAGCTTGAACCAGTCCATCCTGCAGGGAGACAACACGCTCACCACACGGCAATCAAAATAACCAACCTGCTGGTCAGTCTGCCACGTCTGTCTGTCATACGCGGTTACAGAAGAGCTGCATGCGTCCAATCAAAGCACATATGAGCCGCTGTGTGTCTGCATAATCGCAAATTTATGAATCACACAGGCATCAAATAATAAACTGCAGGATGATTTCATGCATCTTGTTATATTTGCTTTCACTGCTTCTTCCCCTGAGATTTTAAGAACAAGAGTTTCAAACAACAAGGGTGTTATGTACAGGACACACACACAAAGAACGCAACATCTCTGCAATATAATGCAATCCGATACAAACATGCAGGCAAAAATGAATAAAGTAAGACCTCTGTAATACTAGTATTGCATTATCTTGTACAGTTGATTCTGTCAGTTCTCCAGTATGTTGTCTGTAATGAAGCTTTTTGTGTTTCGATTTGTTGACAATATTTGAACATATCGCCGTCTCATAAAACAACACATGAGACATGACCTCAGTGTCCTCGCAGATATCTACAGTATGTCCCTGACCTTGTGCAGTATATCTCAGTAAAAGTCCTCCTAATTGGCTCAAAATCAAATATTTCCTCAAAGATAATGCAACATTGATAAAGTCCCTTTGTTCTTATCGTCTGCCGGCTCTGCACTGTAACAGTATGAGGCTTGTATTCACATTTATTTAGCAGCCAATAGTCTTCTTTAGATATAAAACCTTTTCTTCCGGTTTCAGATATGTTTGTAACTGAATAATACAATTTAAAAAATCATCATCCTGAGGTATTCTGAGGTCTAGCAAGTGACAAATCAAAGTCCTTCTTTTATTGTGACCCCTTTCCCTGAACTCATTGACAGCTTTATCAGAGGTATCCTGAGCCAGATGGAGTATGAAGACTAAAGGTTGAACCATAAAAACAATAATGCTGTTAAGCCTGTTCTTACTCATAATGGAAACCGATGTCATGATTGCCAACCAGTACGACCAGTTCGGTGTCAGTGGAGTGTCTAAACATCCTGTGGAAGCGCCGCACGTCGTCCTCCCAGTGCTGCAGAGAAAACACAAGCACACAGTTGAGCACAGGCCTTTAATAAGACTAAACTCGCCTGGGAAGCTCATGAGAGCTAATGGGATCTCTGTGGGTCGCCCAGCAGCTCTCATGGGTGCCTGTCTGAGCCGGGTGGCTTTGATTCACACTCCAGATTCAATTTTGCACCTGCAGGGGCTCAAGCCGCACACAGGAGACCTTTAATTACATCAGCGCTCTGGGTTTACGTGATGTTGTTCCTACTGATGTGTCTCTAAATGACTCCTGGGTGCTACTTTGAATTAGGGTGGATTGACAGATGCATATACATTACAAAACAAAGCTGATTTTAGGTTATAAAACATGTAGATTTGCTTCTTTTATTATGGTTAATATAATTTTGAATTGGTAAAAAAAAAGAAAATAACCATTAGTTGCTGCATGCCATACTTTTATTATGATTTATCTTTCTGTAAATTCAAAGCTTTGAATTATCCAAGAGGAAGCCTGAAACAATCAGTGGGTTAAAGGGAACTATTCTTTATCAACCGTAGTTTCATGTACAAAAAGGTCTGTGAATCATCGTGAGCATCCAGGTCATGATTTCTGAAAAGAGACTTTTCAAATATATTGTATTGGTGCTCTGAGCACTGCAAGACGAGTGCCATAGTCCTGTTATATTGGAGAGAAGGCAGACATCTTGATATTTCCGAAACTAGGCAACTCACACCAAAACAAATAGCACGACAGGTAAAAAGAATATACATTTTAGATTTTGTCTAACTGACTGTGGTTTCAAGTTCTAAAACGTGAGGATTTCCAATGTTTTCTAAGATGTAGACCAATCAATCGAGAAAATAATTGATACATAATGAAAAAATCTCTATAGCTGCAGACCTTCTTCCAGTATTTATTTTTCTGAAAATGTAAAGCGTTGAGTCCTTCCTCTTGCAAAAAAAAATCCCACAAATTACATAAGAGATGCCAACCAAGAATGCCAACCAAGAAAATGAACGAGGGGAACATAATAGATTATTGGAGATGTTACCGTCTGCAAGCTCTATTTCCTGTTTTAATGAGGCTTTCCTCTGTGCTGCACTTGCTCAACACCTCATCTTTCTTCTATCTGACTTGACGGATCACATTTGACGATCCAGTAATAGATGTGTGACATTTCCCAGGGGATGTTTTTTTCCTATAGGATGGATGAACCATGGAGAGCTGAGAGGATGGAGGTTGCTGCTGTTGCTGTTTTCCTCAAAAACCTGCAGCCTCTGGTGCCTGGATGGTACAACATGATGATGATGACCGGAGAGTGCTGGCCTCTGCTCAGCATCCACATACTGTTCTTCCACCATCATCATCATCATCATCATCATCATCATCATCATCATCATCATCATCATCATCATCATCATCATCATAAGCACTATGGGTTTGCAGACAAAGCAAGAAGGGAAAAAGGGAGCTCTACGTTACCTTCGGTGAGCTCCACTTGCCTTCGTCGAAGATGTCCCCGAGAATAAACACTATTTCGGGCCTGAGCAGCCACAGAGCGGTCTGGAAAGCCCTCTCCATCTGCCATTCCCTGTGCGTTTGGAGACAACAAGTAAGCGTCATGTGTTGTTTTTGTTTACAGTCCTGCAAAGCCCGGAGCACGGACGACTAGATAGAGGAAGAGTGATGATTGCTTTAAAAATAAAAATAAAAAAATAAAATAAATAAAAAGACATTACCTCCTCAGCTTGTCGAACCAGTGTCCTCCGACGGCTCCGAGGAGGTGGGTGTCCGACAGCACCATGGCGCGGACCGCTGAGTCCATCGGCCGGCCGTCAATGCCCTCTCCGCCCCGTGCATGGCTGATCTTCGGCCAGGCGCACTTGAGGATGGTCGGGAAGTAAATGAGATACTCGCAGTAAAAGAAAGCGCCGCCGACCAGGAGAATCAGCACCAGCGCAACCATCCATCTGACGCTAAACCTCGGCATTTCGTTGTTATTCGGCGTCTGGGCTGCCCTGAACTGGCGCACTGGCGGTGATGGAGCGGTCCATGAGGCATCTTCCCCTCTTCCAGACCCGACTGTTCAGGTCTCCAGCCGTGTGATGCTCATGTCAAGTTGCTCTGAGGCTCCGTGTCCCCGGTATTCAAAATATGAGATAAAAAGTTAAAAAAAAATGCCCTCAGCTAAGCTTGTAGAGAGACATGCAGTCGAGAGGAGCAGCAGTCTGCCGCGGATGCGCAACTAACTCGCTCCTCTCAGCTCTGAACGGTCAAGCTAGAAACAGCTTTTCCGGTGGTGGTTCTTCAAAATAAAACTGGAGAAAAAAAAGATGTGTTTTAAGATGCACGATGTGATGGGAGAAGTACTCATATATTTTACCTCAGTAAAAGTAGCAATCGTGTAAAAAAAAAAGTGTACAAATCGTGGCAATTGAGTAAGCTTGGCGTTTTTCTTTGATTTCTTCCACCACTTGTTTGGGCACATTAAATACAACTACAGACAACTGTAACCCATAGCGCATAAGAGTATGTAGAATACTTTAAAAAATAATCATAACTGTAAAATAACATTTGTTGTGAGTGACTAGTGATTGAGGAAGTATGCAAGTAAAAGTCCTGCATTCAAAATCTTACCTAAAGTACAAAAGTAATAGCATCAAAGTATATGTTAAGTACCATGAGTAAATGCACTCATTATACAGAATGGCACGTTTTAGAATTATATATAAAAGTTGATCATTATTAATGTATTAATGTGTAAGCATCACTAATATTGCAGAATAACATAAAACATGTGTTACACTCTTGTAAATATATATTAACCGTATATTTTACTTTTTTAATTTATCTCACAAAGTCCCCCTTTTTTTCTTCTCAAACGTGGCAAATTAAAATCAATTAAAAAAAGAAAATCGGCCAACTTCCGGTATTTCTCTTGCGAAAACCTGCTGACTTGACTGAGTGTGATTGAGGAGAGGTGGGATGGAAAGACCGAGATAGAGGAACAACAACACTTGAATTAAAAGTTAATAAGAAGCCATGTTATCATTTTGTAAACAATCGGACTGTTAATAAATCTGATCAGTGGTAAGATCTGACAAAATCTGGCATCCGTCCACACAAACACATAAATACTAACAGATGGAAAGGGGCCAACAACTATGGGACAAATGAGATTAAGTGATTAAGAGCTGAAATCTAATCAGCAGGAGACTGCTTGTGTGTGCAGCTATGAAACTACAAGCAGAGGAGTTTGAGCCACACAGGAAACTGCTTTAACGAAACTGTTCTAATTGTAGCCTTAAGCTATAACCTGCTCAACCAGTTGGTTTGCGTTCACGAGGCATGCATGTTCCTGTTATGATCTGCTTTTGCATGCAAAGAGGGGCCCCTTTACTCACATCCTGTCTTCCCTCTGACCCTCCCTAAAACATATGTTGAAATGTATGTTCAGTGCAAGATTTGACTCGTGCAGAATGAGGAAGCTGCAGGAGTGAAAAGTAGAGCACTGCAACATCAGCACGGAGGGGAAATGGACACATGACAACATGACTACAGTGAGCAGCATCTCAGTTTTCAGACTTGTGATTTGCTTGTGATCAGGAATGATCCTTTTTGTCTCTAGAAACCAAAACAAGAGGGTGGAGCCTCAAAACTCTGCACCTCCAGATGTTGAGCCTGGCTTTGCTCCACTCACAGTCTTAGAGGACATTAAGAGTATTTGCTTAAATTGTAAACTGACTTTCAAATGTACGACTTTGTTGTGAACCCTGGAACTGATTAACAAAGCTGTCCTGTGAGTAGAAAGGAGAAAGCACTAATACCAACAAACCCACACCAAGTCTTTTATGTTGGGAACTAAAACGATTGTTCACACAGAGAAACTCAAAAGCTGGGAGAGGCCAGATGCTTTAGTTTCTCCTGTGGGTCAAACTACGAACTCATTAATAAAACATGACCTAAAACTGCTGGGCGCTGTAGCAAATGTTACATTTTAATGAAATAGTAAATAGTGCATTTGTTGGACACTATTTTCAGCCGTGGATTAATACACATTGATGTGTTTTTGATGTTGTTTTTGGACACAGAAGAATAAGATTAATAAGTCCACATAAAGGATTCTTGGATCAGTTCATCGCTGACAAAAAATATCACGCTTCATTAACGCAACAACTGAAGGCAACAAAGAAGACATTTCCACGAGTCAAGTTTGCAGATCAGGAAATGACACCCTGTTCGTGTTATAGGGAAGTGGTGAAAGTATCTGCTGGTTCTCTGTGATACGGATTTGATTCATGTTAACTCTCCATGGTCAGCTCAAGATGCGTGTGCAGATGTTATGCGGTGTGTGTCAAAAGAGAAGTGTAACTGTAAGATCCCCTTTCCTGAGACCTGCCAACGCTGTTTAACAGCTGAATTTAAAAGTGAAAGCTTGTCCGTCATTTAAAGAGTTTAAACTGTTTTTGCACTGTGTGTTTTTATTTTTTATTAGATATTTTAAGCTTGAAATGTAATTCAGGAGGAGCAGGTCACCTATCCAGGTTGCCATTTTCTGGCCTAAGAATGTGTTAGAATATTTATTTAAATTTAGTGTCTGAATGTGGTTCAGCTTGTAAAAGGGGGTTAGAGTTAGATGAGAAAACACTCTGTCGGGTAAAGTAGCTGGAGCCAAAGGTAACACAATCCTTAGAAATTCACTATTTAACATGTTCCCTTTAATTTGTTTTTCATGGACTGAACTAATTGCCCGGCAACCAGCTGAGACTTAATGCTCCTGTCCGAGATCTATTTTGTCAAATACCTCCTATGTAATGCAAATAACTGCAAGTTCTTCAACAAATACAACAAATAAATGAGTTTCCTCAAATAATTCTTTTAAAATGATCAAAATTAGTTTCAATGTCTAAAAAAACAGAGCCATGACAAAACTAAAGTCTTTCTATCAGTTTAATAAGACACTATGTTACAACAAGGTCTCCATATGCACAGTTTTTCTCAATACCCAGGTTGAACCAATTGCCTTTTCCTCCTTTATAGGCACTGGTGACAATTCTTGCCCAGCCGTGTTCTCCCTGAAAACAAAACAAAACAAACATTTGTATTCTGCATGCATGAAACCAAAGTCAGTGAAACCACTTGCTTGCAACCTAATGGATAAGAGAGTGAATTAATGACTTGTAAAGTAGTGTGCACGTTTTAGCTACAGAGCGGATTCATATCAGACTGAAAGCAGAGAGAGAGAGAGAGAGAGAGAGACCAACCCAAAACTCTCCCCAGGAGTTCCTGACGATCCAGTACTCGGTCTCGTCCTCCGCCACACCCCAACCAGCCACAGAGACAATGTGATTGGGCAAAGACAGGGGGTGAAACTCTGAGAAGATCCCTCCAGTGTATTCCTCCAGGCCGCCGGTGGCCATCAAGGCACAACTGAAAGACAGAGTGGAGAGTTTCACAAGTCTTAATCTTCTTTTCGTGGAAAGGGCAGTGCTTTTGGGCTGTAAAAGCAGGAACCAACATTGTTCTGGTAACTTAAATGTGTCTCATGCAGTGTGGGAACTTTGAGTGCCACATGCAGTTTTCTGATCTAAATTTGCAGTCAGATGTTGTTCCTGTTGTTTTCAACACAACTAGACATATTTTATACTTATTGTCAAACTCATATTTCTCATGTTGTTTTAAATATATTTCAAATGACAACTCATGAAAAAGTTGTTTTAACTTAATCTGCAGGTATTAGAAAAGCATATTTATAAGACCTTGTTCATACTGCATGGATTTCATTTAAAGACTAAAGCTGTCACAGCCAGAACTTTATTGAAGTAAGAACAGCGAATGAAAGATATTAAGCTATAAATGGACAGGTTAAGGAAAATAATAAAATTGTTGGGTGATACAAGTCTAAGTTGTGTTTATTAATAAAGTGGATACATGCTGAAACATCTGTCTGAATGTAAGGTACAATATCAATAGTTCACTGTATTTTAAGATTTATGTAAGTAAAATAAAATTATACTCCTGTTGCTACTTTTCTCAGAGTTTTTTAAATGATAAAATATGTATCTACTAATAAAAACGTCACTATGATGAACAATCACTGTGAAAAGTTAAGGCTGAATCACTTCACACAGAGTGTGTAGGTGGATGGATAATTAGAAAATGACTGGGGAGGATGACTTACTCTACCTGATGGGCCCATTGGTGTAAATTTCCGCTTTTATCTTGTCTCTCCCAGAAACCTTTCCATAGTCGCCCACTTTCCAAATAGTGTAGTTCTTCACGATGGCACAGGATTCGAAGAAGGAGCAGGTGCCACACTGGTTGAACTGCTCACACTCTAAAACAAATGAGATAATCTATAATGATTCACAGGGCAGTGCAATGCTTACCCTGCAATTCCAATCAATTTCCATAAAGATAATTTTTTTATTTCCAGTATACTGTTACAATGTGATGTAAAAAGAAATATCGCAAATGTGTTTACTTCGAGACTCAGAGCAGCTGCTTTGAAGCCCAACTGCAACCCACAATGCTGGTTACACTTCCTACGATAATATCCGGTGTATATTTTTTTCCACTTACCCATAAGAGAGTCTCATTACAATAGCATGGATATTAATATGCTGCTATATATACAGTATAACAGCCTCCACTTCTTTGACTTTCCATCAGATTGTGGAACCTGGATGCAGGGAACTGATACCAATGAGCCACAAGAGTATTAGTGAGGTCCAGCACTGATGACGGTGATCAGGCCCGGCTCGCTGTCTGCGTTCCACTTCATGCTAAAGATGGTGGGTTGAGGTCGGAGCTTTGTGAAAACCCATTTCATTACGAAGCTCGCTTTGTGCACAGGGGTTTTGTTATGTTGAAACAGAAAACTGTTGGCACAAAGCTGGAGCCACACTTTGGTATAAAATATCATTGTATGCTGTCATATTAATATTTACCCCACTGGAACTAAAGAGTCCAATTCTAAATCATTTAAAAAAAGACCAGAGTCCACATAGTTCTGACCTTATAGTGTAAATTCAACAACAGACAGAATGATCAGAGTAAGATAGAAATGGTATATTTGTATACTTTGGTTTTTGGCTTGGTAGTTGTTGCAGGTTTCATCAGGAATGCCTCTCTCGTGTGCGTAGGCGTAGACCTTCAGGTGATCTCCTCCGTAACAAGAGCCCGCCCCCCCACAGTCTATCACGTTCTGGACTGACAGGTAGGCCGATGGCCACACCCCTCCACGCTTGACGTTGATACGGTCTTGGAGAAAAGAATGACAATGACAAATGGACAAATGTTCAAATGGTAAAATTTAGTTAGGGGATCAGAGTCTTTGCTTTCACTTGGGTGGACGTCAATTGCTCAATATAACACGTAACAATATGCATACTGTATATAACATTTCTTACATCAGTCCCAGTTTCTGTCTATCCCTCTATTACCATCTTGTCTTATCTCCTCCCTTCTCCACCCCCACATGATTACCAGCGAGTGCACTGGTGGCTCCCATGGCCCAGCAGGACCCACAGTACTGGGGGATGTGCTGGTTCCGTGTGACGCTCACATAATTCTTCCCCTCGATGTTCCTCCAGTCCCAGGATGGAGGAAGGTCCGACACCTTCACATACTCATGTGGGCGGGGCCGTGTCCTGAAATAAGTAAAGAGATGAGGCTCATATCCAGTTTGTTTATATCCTTGATAGGAATCAGCACCAAGCACAGTAATCTTGTAGGAATATAGACACATCAATATATTTCTGATGTAGAAACGTATGATATCGCAGAAGTCCTGTTTCAATTAGATGACCCTTCCACTTTCTTGGAGGCTGTTCGAGGGCTGACATAGGAGGGTCGTTAGCTGGATTAAGCCCACCTGGGCCTTTTGGTTCTGCACCTCTGACGCCTCTGCAGATTTGTTATTTGTGTTAGTTTTAAGTGGAACCATGCATGGATTTCCTCCTGGTCACATTCCCTGAGTCAGTTTGTGACAAATGGGGGCTGGTCTGGGATGCCAACCCATTTGGTCAGATTAAATGTAGCCTTAATGTGACAAATGAGGCTTGATTATTGGTACCAATCTGGTTTGTTTATGCTAAACTGAGTTTTCAGCATTTTTTTTTCAGTTCAGATTTAAATGCCTCTGGTATTTAGCATGGTGATGGAGATTTTTGGGGACAGGATTTTTGTTTGGTTACTTTTGTGGAGTTCATTTCTGTTGTTCGAGGTGTCTGTGGATTATCTGTAATTTTTGTGAATAAGCATTGCAGTTTGCTTTGTCTAGCTGCAGGTTATGTGTTGGACACTCTGGGCTTGAACAATATTGTCTGTTGATTTACACTTTTTTTATTTAAATATGTTGTTTCACTTTCACCTGCGAAAAAACAGTTCTGTGTTTGTACTATTTTTCAAGGAAATGCTTTGAAACTATCCTTCATTTGTCGTGTGGTTTTTCATTAAAAAAAAAAGTTACGTAACATTAGTGACGTAAGAGTTACGTTACATTTTACAGTTGACTAATGTTGATTTACTATAAACTCACTCCTGTATGCTGTGAAATACTTCAGGAAGATTAAAACAGTACGCGTGCACTTCATGAACAGTATTTTCCAAACGGCAGGTACATAAAGTAATATGATGGTAACAGTTAAGGTATCTGAGGACCTCACGATGGTCCACTTGGGAGATAAACAAGTCCACATTAACCGTCAGCCACTTACTTGACAGAGTCGGGTCTGTCGTCGGTGATGGGTTTATAACAAGACTCGGATGTAAGTCTGGAGGAGCTGATATGCAAAGAAAATGAAGCTAAGCAAAACAGCAGTGGCACGTTTGTTATTGTAGACGCCATGTTGGATCTCCCTTCTCGCCTTCATGTGACGTGCACACATCGCCCCCTGTCGGTAGCGGGGACAACCCGCACGTCATAGTGACGTAAATGTCATGATAGGTGTGGACATAATTTATTTTAGAAACTGTGTTGAACATAGTGGCGGAACAAGTTCACAGATCTTTACTTGTGTAAAAGTAGCAAAGCTGTTGTGTAGAAATACTTTTATAAGTACAAATACTGCATTTAAAGTGTAACTGGAATAAATGTTTTAGCATCAAACTATACTTAAAGTACAAATAATTGACTCGTGCAGAATTTTCACTTGCAGAAAAAAACTTTATACATGAATGTGTGTTACTAGGTCTTATAAATTATACAACATGCATTATTTGATTGTTTTATTCGTATTTAGTGACTAAAGCTGTCAAATAAATACATGTAGTGAAGGTATATGTATAAAGTAGCATAACATGGAAACTTAATTCAAGTTACTTTTTTTTTATTGTACTTCAGTACAGTAGCCTATATTTGAGCATGTGTACTTGGTTACTTTCCAACTTTGACAGATCAGGAACATTTCAGTAGACCGCAGAAGTCTGCACAAACCAAAAAGACCTCTTAGCTACAGGCCTATAACTAAAATGTCTAAGACTGAAACAGTAACCAAAACGTCAATAGTCCTCCACAATGTGCTAGTAAAGAATGTCAGTTTACGAAGAGAACTTTCAAATTAGAAGCATTGTTCGTTCTGGATTTAAATTTTTTCTTCTTTATAAAGATAGCAAAGTTTGCTTGTCAGCTGACTCCTTTGTGCTTTTCAACATACTGATCAATAAATGAACATCGTCTGAATAACGGCTAACAGCTGTTGGAGCGGTGCAGGTTTTGCAGGATCAGCAGGAAACTTTTAAATAACATACTCAGTTCCCAGTTACAATTACATTAAACCTAATGCTGCTGATTGGTTGTGTTTTAAAGGATATTTTGAAGATCTTAACAAGGTTAGTATATCACGGGATGAGGCTCAACTTCAATTACGGTCTGTTTTTGTGAGGGGGAAGCATTATTGTTTGTGCTTTTAATGATTCAACTGGAATCAGATTAGATGTGCATTAGGCACCTAATGAACCCTCAGCAGAAGCACAAGATAAATCACCAGTTATTTGTTGTGTGATCCATCTTCAGATTGTGATGCTGAGCAGCTCATGTAAAAGCTGTTCAGCAGTAAGAGGAAATGAGGTCCATGTGTTGATGTTACTGTGAACTGTAGAAGATGGGCTTTAAAAATGAATTAGCTGCTTCCTGCTGGGTCCCAAAAAATATATAACTGTTAAAATACTGTTTACACATCAGTGCAACAACAACAATAATAATTATGTAGTGTATATCTGGATAGGGAGTTTATTTTTGAACCTATATACTGTGTTATTGCCCTTTTTTAAAAAGTAAGTAAACACATTAACCACTGGTACCTCTTTACTGTATGGTACCTCTTTACTGTTCTTTCCAGCGCCACATGTAACCTACACAGTTGAAAACAATGTATTCAGAGAAACTTTGAAAGTACTTCTGAGAAATGTAGGAAGTTATTGGTTGCAGTACAAGTCGTTGAGAGCGGCTGAGGTAAAGTAGGTAAATATAAACAGCACTTAATCACAGAGCAAATACTGAAAAATGACTCTGAACATCAGAAAATTATGATATATGTGACAGTGAGGACGGGGAGGTTGAGCGTTCCCAGAAGGAGTCGCTAACCTCAAATAATTTATTAGTCTGCATTTAAAGCTTCTGGAAGTGGAACCAAACAAACCTAACCCTGGCTGCTATTAAAAGTTAGGATAATAAAGTAAATAGCTATAATTCTGGGCTAAAAAGTCATTAACTTCCAACTGAATCTTATTTTAATCACTGAAACACTCACTGTTCCTTCTCATCAAGTCACTTGCTGCTTGTTTTCTCTGAGAGCAGACACCGCCTACTCCAAAGGAGTCCACTGTGTCGTGAAACACAGATACTGGACCAGAGGAATGAAGTCCCTAAGACCTTTCATCGCAGAGTCCTGAATAATACACGGCCTCACAGCATAAGGCTTCTTCAGGACGTAAATGAAATGTTTAAAACAACCCAGCGGTAATACAAGAGCTTCCAGCCTATCTTTACGATGAGGCTGACATCCTGGATATGTGCATTAACATGAGCATCTTCCTGTCTGCTAATGCTGAGGCGATACAAGCCTGGATGACACCACTAAACAGACGTTTAATCACCAGCTAATGAACGCCATTATCCTTCATCAATACACAATATGTACTAGCTTCTAGTGCTGGTTTCTTGCATGCAGACAGATATGCAGATAAATACTCTAAAAGTCACGTATTCGATGCAAAGACTGCTCTTTGGATTGATTGATTGGAATGAATATCAAGTGAGGACAGTTTAATAGTGAAGAGTTGAAGCTTCAGTTTTTAAAGTAGCAGCCTGGCTCTTCGGACGGCAATGTCCATCGGTCAAGACTAAAATATTTCAACAAATACTGAATGAATAACAGTTACATTTTGTAAAAACATTCATGCGTCCCAGAGGATGACTCACACTGGCTTCAGTGATCCCCGGATTTTTCCTCTGCCACCATGAGGTTGTGATTTTGAGTGAAATGTCTAAACAGCTATTAGATGGAATTACCATGTCCCCTCAGGATTGATTGTAATCTCTTTGGTGATCCTCTGACTTTTCATTTTGCGCCGCCATCGGAACAACATTTTAATTTGTTTCAAAAAAATAATAAAACCTGTATAATTGGAAACTGTTATGTTTTAAACAACTGCAGTATAGTTGACACACTTGTTATGCGTGCAAAGATCGCAAAATAAACCAACAAGATGATAATTCACATTTGTGCAGTTTGTAAACTGGAGTTACAAGGTTTTCATACAACAATAAACTGTATTTCTGTCTAAATTCCAAAAGAGGCGATCTGCCCACATTCACCACAGAGAGACACTAAAAAGCCCACTTACGCAGACGCACCTTTAGAGTGCATGGAAAGTGCATCCATGTAAATATTGAATGCACACACAGTTTGGATTTCACTCGCGGATCAATATTGAAGCAATCTGGACGTTAATCTAATTTGGACTTCTGTTTTCTTCTTGGCAAAAGCTGCTGCAGACTGACAGTGTGGGATCAGTGTGGGAAATTAGGAGAAATTTAACATTCATGAACATTTTAGACTGGCAGGGTTTCTGTGACAGACCAGACAGCAAGAAAGAAAAAGAAAAAGATAACAATGAAAGACTGTTGCTGAGGACGGTGTGAGCTGAAAGCGAATAAATTGACCTTCAGTTGAGATTGTTTTGTCAACTGTAAAGCAAAACATAAAAAAGTGCTTTTGTCATTTCATTAACATTGATTTCTAACTGTCTTTTATGAAAGAATAAAAATAAGAACATTATTTGATTAATTACTGTACTTTTAATACGTATACGATACATGGTGACTCTTTTCTCAAACATCTCATTTTGGAATTGATGTGTAGGACACAGTTTGCTCTGCATAACATCTTTTCCAAAGTACCATAAAAATCAAAAAATTATTGCTGCACTGTTCAAGCAAATAATGACTCATGAGACCTGCATCATCTACTCTATGAACATTAAGATGTATGGTATTTGTCCAAAAGTATGGACGTCCAGACAATGAACCCATGTGATTGTGAACATCATCTTCTGGTTTCAGGCTTTCCAACAGATTAGGGATCCCGGCTGAAGGGATTTGCTCCCATTGAGGAACACAAGGTCCAACACTGATACTGAGTGATACGGTCTGGTTAGCAGTCAGCGTTCTGGTTCATCCCAGAAGTGTTGGATGGATTGAGGTTGGAGCTCTGTGCAGGCCAGTCAACTTCTTCCACACCAAACTGGGAAAACCATGCAGACTGGCTTTGTGTGCTGGTTAATTATCATATTGAGACAAGACAGGGACTTCCCGAAACTATTGCCACAAAGATGGAGGCACACTATTGTCTAAACTGTAAAATTCAGCGTATAGATTATCTCTTGTTAAACCTCAGGGCTTCAAACCCCTTAGCTTGCCAAAAACTGCTCCAAAAATGACATGCACTTTTCAACACAATGCCTGTGAAGACCTCAAAAGAACAAGGATCCAATATAAAAGCAAAACAAATGATTTCTGTTGCTGTTATAATAATTCTGACATTATGTGAGGCAGGTCAGCCAGGAACAACTGACCTGAATGTTCACTAAACCTTCACTGTGTAAAACTGGTGGCCGATTTGTCAATAACTCCCTCTTAGAAAGAATCGGATGAATAATGGATCAAAGACAAATGTTTCTTAAGATCCACATCCATCTGAGGGATTAGATCAGCAGGCCCAGACTTCAAACAGCAGAAACAAATCAAGGGCTGGCATGTTCTGAGGAGGGTTATCGATTACGGCTGGCTGCAGCTCGGGGCCTCATGAGTGACTCTCTGACTGCTCCCACGCAGGAGTATTCAGGCTGTCTGGATTTCCAGGGAAAAGGGAGTCTTCAGGGCAGAGAGGTTGGCAGCTAGCATGTTGATGATCTCTGAAAGTCAGCCTTTCCCTCAGCAGTATTTAGCTGTTTATTTTTCTTATTTTCATGAACTAAATCCATTTTGGGGATGAGGCCAAACAGTGATTTATCACATTCCAAGCAGGGCCTTTGCTGCTTTAAGTGCCCGTTTTTTTTAGAGGTAGAGGAGGCTCATTTGGCTCAGCCCTGACGACTCCCATCATACCTTGCTTTCCTCCTGCCTAATGCACTTCAGAGGAACCATCATGGATCAATTGATCGATACTGTCATTAAACATATCAAATCATGCACTAGGGATTGGTTTGAATCATATGTTAATGATCCAGGCAAAGGCAACTGCTCTTTCTAGTATATAAGAAGTAAACATGAGGTCAGCACTCTTTGCTTCACGTGTTTTTGACGTGTTTTCTGCAAAGTGAGGGGAAACCCACAGTCATATCAAAATTTCTATATTCACTTTGCTTCATTATTTTCATTTGAACTTTACTATATACTGCTCATTTTATACTCTTTACAACAATCAGGACAAACACTTTTTTGTTTTTGTCTTGAATCAGATAATTTTGTATGTAGAAAAATGAATGTGCCCCAATAGACAAAAATAAACAAACATATCTGACGTTATGCTAATGAAGAGCTTTAGTTTAAAAAAAAAAAAACATGTGAGTTTGCATATATTTCTTAAAAAAAAAAAAACTGAACTCAGGTAAATGTGACTCAACACAAGTTCTCAGCACAGTGGAGGCATCTTCCTCGATGGATGGCATTTCACCACGGACTTAAAAAAAATCAAGTCAAGGGGTCACCAAAGTAATAAGGATTCATCCTTTGAGGGCCATGAACATCTGTGCAAAAGTTTGTACCAATATCACAAGTGAATGTGGAGAAATTTCATTGGCTCAGTAAACAATGTTTACCTTCTGCTGGCGCCACAAAAACCTCAGAGCATCAACATAGTCATTAGGATCCCTCCTCTCCGCACCATGCATGTAACAATCAGTTTAGACAATTCAGCTTTGATTGTGTTTAGGCATATTTATTAACTTTGGAGGGAGCCAAGCGAACTGATTCCCGATGCTTTCGGTCTTTATGCTAAGCTATAGGCTAATCACCTCCTGGCTAATGCACAAACAGAAAGATCTTGGAAAAGAAAGCGAATAGACACATTTAAGTAATGAACAATAATAAGCTAGTTGCTTTTAACAGAATATATATAAAAGAGCAATGCCTTTATATTGTAATAGTCAAGATATTAAAGTCATATTTCTATCAATATTGTTCTTAAAAGTCCGGAGGTCAGACAGGAGCCAAGGAGCGGGAAAGCGATTCCGTTTCTTGCTTGCTCAAGGACACTTCACAGCTGTCACAGGGATTAAACCTCTGCACGTTATCCCACTGGCAACATCACAATGATGCAAATCAATTTACATGTCCACAATATTTTGCGGGGACACTTGGAAAGTCACGAACAGATCCAAGCTCTTTTGGGGTTAGAGGTTTGAGTCATGATGTCTGTCTGTTTACTCAGCATACAACTGGATTACATGTAATCAGAGAAGATGTTTTTGCTACAATGTTCTTAATTATTTCAAGAACTAAAAAGATCTTTGGGAGAAAAAAGTTCCTGCCTTCAAGGAGAAATCTGACAGGCCTGTTTTGTGGTAAGAAGGATTAGACTGAAGTGGAAGTGCTGCTTTGTGCCGACTGGTTTCAAACCAGTAGGCGTCGCTGTTTCTCACTAATGAACCGCTGGACAGAGGACCTGAAGAGATGCTATGAGATCAGGGAAAAAGTCTCGTGACATTATAAAACCTTCCTTGGATGATCATACTTATTTAATGTCCTTAAATATTGAATACGAAAATACCGGATCATAATTAATTGATTACACAAAATCGGTGTATTTGGGACATGTTATCTTCTGATACTTGTGGTATTTGCGTCCACCTACGGGTCCCACCTCTTGCTTCCAATTATCACAAGGGGCTGGACCGGTTACCAGACGAAGACTTCTGATTGGCTGAGTCAGATGTGGATCACAGGCTCGTCCTGGAGCTCCTGTTGGCGAATACAGTCAGAAGTCAGAAGTCAAATTTCACCAAGGGGACAGAGAAAGGAAGGGTGAACTACCCGAATATTGTGTGTGAGTGTTTCTGTCACGCTTCACAGTTAACAAGTGTTATTAGACTTTCTTGCATTGGAAACGTTTCTCGTTAATGTGTGTTTGTAGTGAAAAAAAGAGAGGAAAAAAGGAGGTTAATTGGACTTAAGGACTTGTTGGCTCCTTTCTCCGGCGTTTCCACGCGCTGTGTTGGCGCACCTGAGTCTCAACATGACTTTGATGCCACCGAGCAACTAACCCCAGCATGGTGACATTACTTACGGGCGACATGTCTGCTGTGGTGAAGCTGGCTAAATGCGCAATTTTTCACTGCGGAGTAACCACTGGAGTCCAGGTGTCATCACGGAGAGCTGATGTGGCCGTTTGGAGGAGCGCAGCAGTTTGATGTCAGCTGGGATTTGACAGAGCGCAGGAGTCGGGGATGCCAGAGAAACCTTAGAGAGACAATCCCCGGCGACTTTCACCTGGATTCAACACGGGCTGCCCGGAGCCATGGCCTCTGAGGTGGTATGCGGGCTGGTCTTCAGGTTGCTGCTGCCAATGTGTCTTGCAGCTGGTGAGTTAAAAAAAGAAAAGAATTAATCCACATGTTTTACGTATCTTAATTGGCCTACAGTGCTGTGTGTGCGCCAGGTGGGGTTGGGTGATTGATACATGTATGATACTTTATCTGATATTATCCTACACATCCGTTCACCGTTCTTAAATGTAACTTTTAAGGAAGGCTGTTATTGTTTACGTCATGACTGTTTACTGTTTTTTTTTTTTACATTTGTATGAAATACTGCAAACCTGAAGTGTGCAAAATCATAAAATCAACACTCAAATGTTAAAATGTAATTTATTTGTATGATGATTTGTGATTTACCTGATGATGCTGGAGGTCACAGTTTATTCATCACTGCTGAGCCGTGTGTGTGCACTAAAACAGACCACAAACAATAGCAATAGACTGCAGAGAGTCACACGTGGTGATTTATATATCAATAAAAAACCAGAGCAGTGGTGTACCAGCACCGTTCTTCACCTGACTGTCACCTTTTATTGAATTTAGTAAAGGAAACACAGCCGACAACAGAACATCCAGTCACTGCAGAAACAACTTTTGGGAATCTCCACACTCTGCACAGTGTTTATGTCTCAGTTTGTTTAGAAGTGTATGATATAAAAAACAACAACAGACATATCAAGTGCATGTTTTTTTATTTACAAAGTCTGAAAAAACTATTTACTGTAATAGTTTATTCTACTCAGAGTAGAAGCAGAAACTGTTATGTATATTTTTGGTTTCTGTTTAGCTTTGTTTAGCTCTGTTTAGCTAATTAATCATCAGTCTTGTTATTGATTGTTTAGCTGCTGATGGGCATTCAGTACATGTGTTGATACATTTAGGTTGCCTTGACAGTGTTAGAGCTCCATGTCTTGTGTCATTTCACATTCCTCTGGGTTTTAGTCAGCGGTGCATTTGTGTTTTTGTGTTGTTTACAGCATAACTTTGTTAAGAAAGGCGCTCTCCACAGATGAAGTTATTGTTGCTGTGTTCGTGAATGTTTTGTTTGATTCACTCGTTTGCTATGCAGAATTTGAAGATGACTCACTGTCAAACGTGGCAGCTTTATTTGTATTTAGGGGGGACTTTTAGCGGCTTTAAATGGGCTGGAAAAGTCTCAGATATTACTAGTTTCTCTGAAGACATCACTTAAACGCTGATTTAGAGTTTGTGGGCATGAAGCTCGAGGCACTATCACACCTTGCAGACTCCATTAAATGCAGTTTACTTTGTGTTTTACGCTGTAATTCTGTGGTAGGCCACAAGTGAAAAATGATTAACGTCTAACTGCCACTGAGGTTCCACTTTGGTGTCTGTGTAAGACTTATGGGGCAGAGGTACTTTTAAAGCTAACAGCATTGCTTTCTATAGATAAGACCCACTCAGTACCACCATAATGCATCACTTGACAGCCCGACGGCTCCTTTATTTCCAAAAGCAATTGTGAGGCCACGCATTGTCTCCATTAATTCGTGGAAAGTCGTTTTAACAGTATGAATTAATAATGCAGTGGTGAGGGAGGAAATAATTGCCTTTCCCTTTTATCGTAAACATACCTTTTAAATATTTTATGTTTTTTCAAAGTGCAAATGAGCACTTGTCATTCACTGCAGCGTTGCATACTAACTGCCAGGATGAAGGAAATGTAGAGTGGAAAGAATGGAAGGTGCACAGGAACAGTTAGGGGATGAGAGAAGTTATTTCTGCCATCAACATCACCTGATCAGCAGCTTACTTCATTGTTTAGTTTTGACAGTCATTTAAACTGGATGGATCTGCTGTAAATCAATAATCGCCAACCCATCAGCTATTGCTTTTCCCTTTTATTATTTGTAACACCCGTGGCTGGAAGATAACTTTAGGTTTCATATATTTTCTGCCCTTGCTTTGATCCATATGTTCAGATTTCTGGCTTTGATGCGATGTGTTTTGGGGGCAACATTTTAAAAAGTATTTTTTGGCCTCTCAGAACAGATGTGACGTGACTCCAAACATTGACATTACCCTTACTGTATATGCTCTGTGTAGTGTAACACATGCATAAGCACACCGTCTCTCATGTCCTTGTGAAAGACTTATCTGCTGACATAACATAGTCTGTGTTTCCTGTTGGCCATCTGACAGCACCTCTATTGAAAAGCACAGAACTGCTGGGCCCATGTGTACACAGTCTCGTCTACCACCACCGAGCACGCGCGCGCACACACACACACACACACACACACACACACACACACACACACACACACACACACACACACACACACACACACACACACACACACACACACACACACACACACACACATTTGCACACAGCTACAGTTTAGCTGATCAAACCGGTCGCTGTTTACTGGCAGAGTTTGGAGTGTGAACATGATTATGTGCTTGCGCTTTCCCAAGTATCTGATTTGATATAAAACTTGTGCTGTGAATGTACAGACGGAGCTGCAGGTCAGATGTGCTGAGTCGGGCAGGTTGCGGCAGGGACGTGCAGATGCTGGGAGCATCTCTGGAATCATGACGCTTTAGGTTTTAATTTGGATGTAATGAGGACAAAATAAGATTGTGTATCTATAGATACACACATCGTGTTGTTGTCACAAATCTTCAGGCAGACACAGCATCATGATGCTCCAGAGGAGAAGTGGTTGTAAAAAAACTATTGCACTTTACAAACTTAAACAAGCTAAACAAATAATAAAACGTTAATAATAATTGTATCATATACATAAGAAAATCTGAAAACTGTCAAATGCTTGATTTAAACTCACTATGTCCGTTCATTCAGTAAACCAACGTGGTGAATGGTGTCAGAGGGAACACAAAACAACAACAAAGTGGTTAAAGTTGTAACACTACATGGCTATGCTATGAGCTAGGACCGACTCACACTAGCTTCTAACATCTGTAAGCCACTCAGGTTTTTAGTTCATGCTAACTCACCAGCAGGCCAGTGATGGATGGCTGGTTAACAAGTCAGACAATTTATCTTTAAAATTGATTTAAATTGAACTTAAAGCTGCATTTAATGCATGTCTTTTGTATTAGTCAAGTGATGGAAAATCAATTTTCAAGCAAAAAGGACAAAGATCTACAGTTTCCAACTCATCAAATGTAAATACTTGTTTTTTTTAAAGACCAAACGATAATCAATATTGATAATCAATACTGTAAATACGTGTCAGTTGCAGCCCTAAATTAAATTAGCTTCTCCGAGAAGACATGTTATGTCATCTGAAAGGTTTATATTCTTACCCAGTAATTCGTTTTTGCTTGTTAAACTCAGAATTTTGATTCTGGATGGGACCACTTTTAAATTCACAGTTTATATTTTCTGATGAAAACAGTGAAGTTCTGCATAATGGTGCTACAGACTTGATGTGGTATGATCTTCATTATGTTCTTCAGAGGGGTTTAAATTCCTCTGTTATCGCCCAGTGCTCAATCCGGCCAGGCACCGCACCGCCTTATCTTCTATCATGACATTTATGTTTTTGGGCTCAAACTCTTAAGTCAGCTGGCCTTGATTTCACATTCAAGACTGACTTGCTTCTCTTATGTTTCGCCTTTGTGTGGCAGTAATAATTGCTTTTACTGGGAGAGACAAAAGCCTGATTCAGACGTGAATGGGGAGGTTTTGCAGTAATCTGATGTCTGAAAACAAGGGCAGTTTATTTTCATTCCGTGTAAAAATCCTCAAATGGTGAGTCATACAGCAAATGGTCAGGAAGACTGCGGTCAAGTTTCTGCAGGCAACAGTGGGAGTAGAGTCATGTAGATACAGAAAAATGATCTGTATAGATACAAAATAACTTTTAGAGTTGAGCAGATGAATAATGTGGGCTGCAGGCTCCGGACTACCAACTTGGGCAGGTTTAGAGCTTATTTAATGCCACATTAAATGAAGATAAAAGTGGGTGTGAGGCCAAAAATGTAAGATTATAAATCATTCACCCGAGAGGTTTAGGCATAAAATATTCCAACTTCCAACTTGTTGAATTGTTTGAAAAGGAAACAAAAAAATCAAACGACAATGTTAAAGTGCCTTTTTATGTTGTTATGATCTACACATGTTGGTGGTTTTCTCAAAAATGACAGCCCTCCATAACATTTATTAACTTTTGTTAGTTCTCATTGGTCTGTATCTGAGCACAGAGAAAACAAGAAGGTTCACTTACTGTTGAGCTCCAGCAAGGGGAAAGTCAGAGCCAAGTCAAATGTCAATGAATAGGTCCATTGAGTGCGCAAAGATGAATAAAAGCACCATTTTCTGCAGTTAAATGTACATTTTTAGTAGTTCAAGGCCAGTAGCTACGAGAAGATCCCTGTGACTTGGACGGTAACTCATCCAGTTGACCCGGTTGTAGACCTTGTGCTTGTTGATATAACCGCTAAGAAAAATGTAGGAGGTCAGACTGTGTGTCCACATTTTGTACACGGCGACTGTGTACTTCACTCTGTTCCCGCACTACCTCCTGACTTAAAAATGTTCAAAGAAATGTTAGATGGGAAGGGGCTAATCACATATTTAGTGCCTACTTCAGGAAAACCTGAGAAGAGTTGTAAATGTTATGGGAAATATTATTTGAGGTTGTTAAAAAACACAAGCTGTGCTTCATGCACAGGCTTCAGAGGTGAAATGGATGAGTGTTTGCTTGTTTACAACGTGGTTGAATTTGGACGCGTTAGTTGATGTTCAATTAGCAGGTTATGGGAGCCGTTTAACTGGTAAAAGCCACCAATCAGGGCAGATGGTCAGTCTGACTGGGAAATGAGGTGCGTTACTGATCAATACGTTCAATTAATGGATTTTGGAAGTCATGTTTGCACTTAAGGGTTTTAACTTTCATCATGAGCTCAAAATACTTCCCGTGTGTGTGGGAGTGTTCGGTAAAGGGTGAGTGTGTGTGGAGTTTCATAATTTAGTGTGTCATGTGTAGTGACAGATCCTAAATGCTGAAACGGTGCATTACATTCAAGCATGGGCTGCAAGTAACAATTATTTTCATTAGGGATTAATCTGTTGATTATTTTCTTGGTCAATCGTTTGTTCTATAAAATGTGAGAACAGGGAAAAATGTCACATTTCATTGTCTGAATGCCAAAGATATTCAGTTTACAATTAAATAAAAGAGAGACAATATGCATATCCTGAGAAGTTGGAACCAGTTGCTAATGAGTCAACTATTGGTCTCCGTTTTAGAGGAAAGAAAATGCTATAAGGTTAAAAATAATAATAATAGTGATAATAATAAAAATATAAAGAACTGGGGAAACTGTTTGTTTCAGTGTCTTTTCTTATGTAAAAAATAGCAATGGTATTTCATTGGAATGATTGCCACATATCCTTGACATGTATCACTGTAATAAATGAAATGATATGAAACAATACTGAACAAATTAAGGAAATATAGGAAATGAAAAAAAATCACAGGGAAAAATATAAAGTTATGTTGGTTGTCAAATCTCATTTGAGGCCTCGATCAAAAAGACTAAAACCAAACACTGGATCATTTTTCAGACACTGGTCATGACATTTCACACACTGTTTAATTGAATGTTTTGCCAACCAAAACTTCTATCAGTCTATTGTGTTTTTTAAGGAAATCTGGTGCGCCACTTGGCTGCAAAACGTTGAGAGATATTCTTTCGTAGAGTTTTGTCATAAAAAAATTATCCAGTTTCAATAATGCTCATGAAATACTATGAGATTCTTGCCAAATTAAATCTTCACATATGATATGAAGCTGTCCTATGTGACGAGCTGACCGCAGGCTGCTCACTCAATTGTCTCTCTTAACACCCAAGGACTATCGGGTGATTATTGGACTTCAAAACAAATGTCAATGCCCTGAATGACTACATTAAGCACAGGCTCTTTCTGTGATGCAGGCCAGATGAACAGATAATGAGTTTTGTGATTGTTAAGTCAAGGAATGTTCTGGCTTTTTATGACTATGAGAAGCTTTTCTACACCGGGAACATTTTAACGAGTTTCACCACATGTTTCTCTCAAATTTGTGTTCAGTGGATCTCAATGACGACTCCTGATACGGCAGCTCGTTGCCCCTGCCAGCTTCTGCACTTTATTTACTGTTAAACATTATGTAATGCACACAAAGCAATAAAGACACCGTTGAATTAGTGGTCTATAAATGGATTGTTGTTTATTAAGACCAAGAAGTGGATTTGCTGTTCAATCTGCTTTTGTGTCTTGTGTTTCTGCAGCTTGCCTGTTCAGGTACAATGCCCTGTCCTTCGTCTACCTCATTTATCTCCTGCTCATCCCCCTCTTCGCAGAGCCCACAGGCACAACAATGCAAGGTAAGATCTACACTGTAACTCTCTTTGGTCCTTCACATGTCCGATGGCTTTGGCTCTGTCCATCGCCTGGAGAGTCTTGACTGTCTCCCAAAAGCCTCCAGTTTGAACCACAATATTGTTCTCTGTAACGTAAACCAGCCCTTCTTCTCCAGGGGACTTGAATTTCCTTGAGATGAGGATGGATTTGGCACATAGTTCAGCCCATGAAAGGTAATATCGGTTTGTACGGGCATGAGTCCATCTGTGATATTGAAAATTATCCACGGCCAGCCAGCTCTCAGATGGAAAGACGTGATCCATCAGGAACCAGATCTTATTCACATTTGAGGCTGAAGTTTGGTTTATTTGCTCAGATATTGTCCATAAAGATGATAACAACTGAACACACATGCTGTGCTGTTGAGAAAAGAAGCCTAAAAGAGCCTGTAAAATGCTCTTCAGAGAAAAACAACAACTTTGAGATGAGGGCTGTTTTTGATAATGGCTAACCACTTCAATTATCAAAGGTGGATATAAAAGTTGCTCCTAAGGCTCCACTGATTCCTGAAATGGGTTTAATTTTGTAATGCCATGACCTGCGTGCTTTTGAAAAGTGTTATTAGTTAATTCAGTCGATGTCAATGTTGGTATTTGGGCTCTTTGGTATTTTGGTTAAGGAAAGATTTCAAGAAAAGAAATGTACATATAATACAGTGAACCTCGTGGCCGATGTTTATGAGACGGAGGTGACTGTTCTCCTTACGGGTGATGAATGTGGGTTGTGGTCACCAACTTCAGCCGCACCTTCATGCACTCCCCTCACTGCAAAACACTACACATAATATGGGTTATCTGTCAGAGACCACATGCAGTGTTTAATAATACATAAACCCATATCGGTAGAGGAAACGACATCCAGTCCGAGAGCCGTCTCTGCTCGTCTCCTGCTGAAATAACAATCAGGAAGTAAAGGAGTAAGGAGGGAGCAGAGAAAGTGGACCACTTACAGTCTCATCAATAGTTAAAGAGAGACGTCTTCGAGTAAAGCTCAGTGCTCATGTATCTGATAGCTGCTGACTTCAACCGCGGGTCAACCTTAATTGAGATAAATACACGATAGACACTTCAACAAGACATGACACATAAAACTTGATGCAGATCTTTTTTACGATGTTTTGTAGCTTCCATAATGTTTTTTTTCTTGGTTATAAGAAACATTATTTATCACAAAAGTTGATTCAATGTATATTTAGATGTCAAAGTAGTTTACAGTTTATCCCACTCTTTCTCCCATTGGGCTCCTTGTGTAGATTTCATTGTCTTAAGACGAGAGCTGCACGATATTGTAACAAACTGACATTGCAATATATTTCCCCGCTATAGATATTGCGATAAGAAAATATACAGGAATTTCCCCCAGATGATGACAATGTACCTGTCTCTTTGGTCAACATTGACCTTTCTGTAGCCAAAATATTTCCATACAACTGACTAGGGCTGAACGATTTTGAAAAAATTACACACTATTTACTGTCTAATGATTATATAGAAGCAAAGCACAAAATAAGTGCATATTACACATTTGCACATAGGCAACCTTTAAAGTAATTACTACACTCTGGTGATTATAATCTTAAAAAGATAATCAGGAACTGTAGAGTTACTACGTGACAGTTATCAGATTGTATGAAAACCATCCACAATACACACTGACAGTGCAAACACATACACATCTCACCGTGCAGAAAAGAGGCACACTACATGTTTTTTAGAGGGTGTTCGCCGAGGGATTGAGTGTAATTCAGTGATTTGTTCTGATGGTCTGTTTCATTTGGTCTGTTGAATCTTAAAGGACATATAGCAGTTCAATCTGGAATCATTCTTTAGGCTTAATTTGATTGAAGAAGCCACAGCCGTGCGTTGTGCCCAAGGATATATCAGTACACGAGGAGATGAACAATATCTTATGCAACTTGTTGTTGTTTGTGATTTACTCTCTAATGTCGTAATTGCACTATTTGTCTCCACATCGCCTTGAAGGCATTCAATTCTCAGTGGAGCTGAACAAAATCTAAACTGTTGCTCTCATATGGGAAGCGGGCATTTTAAGAGCCGTTACAGTAGGTGCTATATGCTTTGTTGAATGGGCACCGACATGACAATTCCCCTTTGGGGAGTCTTTTAGTACTGTTGCATGGATTTGTATAAATATTTGATGTTATGGATGATTTATCAGGTTTATGTTTTAGCTAGTAGACTTCTAAAAGAGGATGTCTGGTGTTAACACATCTCCTAGTTTGGCATTTTTTTTTATCCCTCATTTATCATACTTTTGTAGGGAGTAGTTGAGGAAGTACTCAGAGCTTTACTTAAGTAAAAGCAATATCTCAAGCAATATAGCAAAAGTAAAAGTCCTGCATTCAAAATCTTACTTCAGAGAAGTGCATAAGCATTGAAATCAAAATATACTTAAAGTAAGATTACTAATTATGCTAGTTGTAACTACTTTATATACTGCTGGTTAGCTTAATCTTTAATTATACAAATAAATACATTTTGTAATGATGATCTTTAAAATTAACTTGATGATGTGAAGGACACAGAAGTCAGAGCAGACTGTGTCTCAGTGGTGAGCAGGGTCGTCCTTCAATCAGAGGATCGGCGGTTCGATCCCCAGCTCTGCTAGCCCATGTCGATGTGTCCTTGAGCAAGACACTTTCTACCCTAAATTGCTCCCGTAGCTGCGCCTACGGTGTATGAATGTTAGATAGTCCTGATGTGGCACCTTGCATGGTAGCTCCTCTCATCAGTGGTTGAATGATTCCTATGTAAAAGCGTCTTTGAGTATTCAGAAAAGCGCTATATAAAATCAAAGTATAAAAATAAAATGTATAAAATGGAAATGCTCAGGTGAAGTACCTCAAAGTGCTTGAGTAAATGTACTTTGTTCCAATCCATCGCTGCTGGCAGAGACTATGTGGTTAACTCAGGTTTTAATGTCGTCAAACAGATACTGTTCTCTGATTGATAAGGGAAAAAGCAGCAATTGTCAGACAACCAAGACAGATGGCCATCACACAACAAAAAAAGTGTTTTGTTGTGCTTTAAATGACAGAACCAAAGCGATTGCCTTGTCCAGAGCCTTTGGACCATACCACTGTATTTACAAGTTCCTTCTTTGTGAAAGCACAAGGACTTACAATGGGGAAATTAGCACAATTTGTTTTCACTTCTACATTTAATTTGCCTGCCATGGTCTGTTTGTACACACATTTGATAAGGTTAGCCCTCGATGGCCTTAGGCTCAGCAGTAGTGCTTCACCTTTGCCAGGATATTGTGCAATACGCCACAGTAAAACTATTAAATGTTCCCCGCGAGGATGCAGTAAATTTAATGAGATGGAGACGTTGCTCTGGGAAGAACCAGTGGATAAAACCGTGCAGATATGTGGGCCAATTTAAGGGCTCATAATGGATGCAGTAAGTGCCACGACTAGCATTTCTTCATCAAAGAAGAAGACTCCAATCAAGCTTGTTCTTCCCTGAAGGTGATCATTTTCATTTTCACTAACAAGACGGGGTCTGAGAAATCTTATTGTAGAGAATTATCACCATAACAACTCCTGAAATTATCCCAAATACCTGTAGGTGCACTGTAAAATAGCCATGTGTTGGACAGCTGTAGCAGACTGCTCTCATCCTTCCCTCCCAGAAACAGTAATGTCCACTGACAGATGTGTTCTTTACCTAAATTAAAGAAAGACAACCAAAGAACACCAAACTTCAAGAAACCCAAAAACCAAATCGGGTATGAAAGCTGGTTTGGCTCCTTCTTCAGAAAGTTAGAGGTCTTGTGGTCCACCAGAATGTTTATTTGACTTTTCAACAGAAATAAACTTTGCTGTATTGTACTATTGCCAGCTCTTAACCAGGGTATGTATTATGATCCACAGAAAATCCCTCTTGGTTGCTTTCCCAGTCACCTTCACCTTTTTTTTTTTTTACTAATTCATTCAAAACAGCTCCGGACATCCCAGCAGATCACACGCACATTGATCGTTGTTCTCTCAGAAATACCAAACACTTCTTAATGTTGCACAACTCAAAAAGTATTAACATTTTACTCCTGTGTCAAGTTTCTGTGCCTTGAAAAAAAAAAAAAGCAACCAGCAAAGATACCTTTTCTGGGTTTCAGTGCATGAACGGCAGAAATAACATGTGGAAATCCTTAAAGTGAGTGGTGTTGGTGTTGAACTCACTGTAGCTGCTCTCCTTCTCCAGGCCACACAGGGCGTCTGCTGCAGTCCCTCTGCTTCACCAGTACGTCCTTCCTGCTGCTCCACATCATCTATCAGATTACCGTCAACAGCCTCCTGGCCGGGGACTCCCTTGCATCTGACTTCAACTGTGAGTACAGTACACTGCAGCCTTTATGGTCAAGGCTCTGAAGGTAGTTTGATGTGTATGTTGAAATCAAAGTGACTTTCAGGTCAAGAATCCACGAAGAAAGTGCAGAAAGGATTTGATTGATTTCATCTTTTGCTGTGTGCAAACCTTTTGAAAGACATACAATAAGTCACTTTTATGCATTTAGAGACCCAACAGACTAATAAACCCTCTAAATTAAATTGTGGTTAAACTGTGACAGTTGCAATCCTGCCTCCTATAAGTTATGTTAATATACAACAAAATGGTTTTGCCAAATACGATTATATGCAAGAAACATCCAGTGTCCAGTCCAGTAGTGTTAGTTACATAAAAAGATGGGTGGGACGGATGGTGGGTGTAAGAAGACGGGACTTTGATACTGGAGGGTTTTGCATCCTGAGTCCCAAGTGTGATCAGGTTAAGGCTACTACTTTGGTGAAGGTTAGTGAAAGATCATGGTTATTTGGGTAACACAATTTAAATTAAACCAGGCCTATCTTGATCTTCGAGTCAGATATTTAATATTCAAACAACACCGCCCCCTTTCCCTAACCTTAACCAAATGCTGTAAGAGCCTAAAGTTGTCTTCATAGCTAATGCAAGGGGATGAAGGAAGTCCTGTAGATAACAAAGGCCTGGGTTTCACGTTGCATTCATTATATTCAGTAGCGATCTTTTATTTATTTAGTGGTACTAACATGGTTGTTCTGGGCTGCCTTTTTTAATTTCTGAATATTAGAGTGTTCTGTGTGGCTGCTTTATGTATGTTGTTTCATTCACTGTGAAAGAAAGCAAAGATAGCGGCGAGCAGAAGGTTTGCTGTGGAAATGTCTTCTCTTCTCAAGATGTTTTCTACTGAAAAGAAGAAGATAGCTGACCTTTTTGCTTCATGTTGCCGTCACAGTTTACAACCTCAGAAAAAAACACAAGCAGCCCAAACTGATCAGTCACAGTTTTTTCTACTCTCATGTAGTATCTCTGTAGCTACCATAGTCCCAGAGTGTGGTCAATATTTTAGGAGGTGGACATCCGCTATGATGTAGCCCTAACTCTGAATGCTAAAGTATACATAGGCTTGAACATAACCGTAAAATGCTAACCACGCTTTAGTTGCCATTATTTTTGGAAACACAACATTGTTTTTGCAGAGACATTAATTAACTACCTTTCCTCATTATGTCAATACAAAACATAATCCACGTGACAACACTTTTCATTTACATGTCTTAATGTTTGGAGACAGGGTTGGATAGTTGAGTTTATACATTTCCAGGTGGTTCTAACAGGAATCAACCCACGATTCCCTGACAAGTGACTCACTCTGAGATCTCATGTAAGCACAACATTGTGAGCTCTCTACTTGCTGGGCCACATGTTCATGACAGACTGTGCGCACACGTGTGTCCTATCCATCACACTGACCGTTTTGTGCCTAAACTCTGACCTGAGCTATTGATGCAGTGTCGCAAAGTTGTAGATCACCAGAGAATCTGTACAAGGAAAGTTTCCACCCAGAAAAAAATAAGCGAAGACATGCTCCATTTGCAGCAGAAGGTAAAATATGCTCACTAATAACAATTCTCAATTTCTAGAAATATCCTCACTCTTATTGCATTTGTTCACATCATGAAGATTTATGAATGTAACACATTCCTCAATGTAATTAGCTTCCTTGTGCCATATGTCGACGTAGGAAAAAAAACCGATTCTTTCTGCCAGTAAAGCAAACACTGTACGCCACTGACTCAGTGTTGGGAAGGTGTTAATAGTTGGCCTTGGGCTTCTCATGAAACTCTGTATCAAACTGTAAAATGTGAATGTGTCTAGACGGGACAGACCCTGACCTTGTGTTCTAATGACTTGTTCTTTCTAATGGAGGTAATCCGCTTTCCACCGTCGAAGTCCAGCCAACTTTGCTCAGAGGGCAGAACCGACCTTATCGCCTCAGGCAGAAACACACAGAACCGTTCAGAGAGGGTAGACTAAATATTCACTCAAGGGAATCTTTATTACTAAAGGGCGGCAGTTTTTGGCAGATCAAACCCTGGTGTGATGAGAGCATAATTTCTATCCATCTGCTGTATTTATCTATGTATTATCTGTGTACGTCTGTCTATTGATTTACACAATACTTCTTGCATTAACAGGAATGTAAAGTGTGAAACAAATTAACATATTTTGTGAATCTTTACACAATTTGTACTTTGAAAAGCTTTAATTTCACAACAGTCTTCATAACTTCATAAGTGGTAATTTTGTCAATGGCAATTTTAAAGATAAATATGTGTTGATGTCTTTTTAATTTCATGACTAAATTGTAATGACAACGTAAAAAATAAATAATTAAAAAATCATTCATTACGGTTTTAGAGGGGCTGTCACAAATAGTTCGAAGCCTCATTCATAACCTTGATGTGTCTGTCCCGGTTACCAACAGGCTCGGTAGTCAATATTATACTTTTTGTAGAATCAGATTTCAGTGGTGGCTGTAGGATTGTTACCGACTCGTGTGATCTGAACAATTTCCAAAAAACTCTAGAGCGTTCAAAGTTCAAAAGTCCAAATCCAAAAGTTCATTTTATTAAAAAAAGAAAGAGGTTATAATTTTCAAAATTCACCACATATTTGTACCTCATGAAATATTCTGCTTTCATTTCATAATTGTTGGCGTTTAGCCTTTCAAAAACTATATTTTCACTGCAGTCAAAACACTGTTTTCTTCTCTGGTTGACCCACACAGAGGGAGGCACGCACGCACTTCGTCTACTTTCATAAAAAGAATAGGAAGATAATGATGATTCTACTAAGTGAAACATTAATTTAGCAAACATTTCTGTTTTGACAGGTAATGAGCATTTTATTGTTTCCGATAACCAATAGTGATATATGATATGACAGAAGTATGGTAAGTCAGTAACATGTTCTCGCCTAGATTACTAAACACATAGTTCAAAGTATGCTTACATTTTAGTTTTTTAAGATAAAATCTATTTAGACTATCACAAAAAAAACAATACTCATCAATACCATATTGGCACTAACAAACCTTATATTTATGACCAAAAGACTGCCGTACCTGCCTATGGTCAAAGTATTTAGGGTTTTGTTTCAGACTAAATATCATGACGCCCCATTGGCACTTAAATGAATACCATCTTGCGTCATTATCTGCAACATTTAACAAGAAAGTCCCCGTGTAAGCACGGTGCTCAGGAACATGAGCAGCTGGTAGATCCTGGCTGTCGTTTGACAATTAATGAGGCACCGGGTGGAGAAATAATATAACATCACACACTCATGAGGAAAAACTTGATATAGCGATAAAGAGACACAAATTAAGTTAGTATTGATTTGTAAAGTAACATTTGTCCAGCACATTGCTGACATCACCACTGTGAGGATTTGTATACTTGTGTTTCTACCTCCTGAAGTCAGTCATCCTATTCCTATTGTTATTTTTGGGCTGCATATGCAACAGGAAGTCAGACATTAGTCTTTGTCCCCTTGATGCGCCGCCTACATTCTGAGTAAATGCCTTATCTCAGATTTCTATATTTGGCATCTCACCCCTTGACACCCTTTTTGTTTTGGCAGCCAAGTATAAACAAGGAGTTCTCCTTTTGCGGTGAGGCGGTTATCCTCCTTCCAGATAGCTTCATATAATTCCCCCTATTCACTGTAGCCAAATACGCCATTAGAGCAGTAAACTGAGTTGAGTTTGAACGAGAAAACCTTTTCCAGAAAGGCTAACGCCTCCAGCTGTTAGATCAGGTCAGTGACTGGTCACCAGATGAGCTGGGGCCAGCTTCCTTTGGAGTCATCTGTCTTTCCTCTGTTTGTAAAAGCCGTTCACACCCTGTTGAGTCAGCACAGGCATAAGCATTTGCATTAACTGTCAAAGACCACCAGATATCAAATACTTTCCTGTGATTGTCTCAACTCTTTGGCAGTCATTGTATGAAGTTGCAACCCCCACCCATCTGGAGATTAAGACGGTTAAAACAAGCCATAAAAAAGGATTTGCTAGTTTGATTTGGCTCATATATGATGGCAATGGATATTTCACCAGCCCATAAAGAATAAATGGCCTGTTGAATGGCAGTTTTGTGACGAGTTCCTCAGAGCTAGTCTTCATTAAGTCCAGTAGGCGCTATTGTTGACCTTTACCGCCCTCCGTATCCACACATATCTTGCCCACCATTCCCCAAATGTAACACATTTACTGAATTCACCCTCTGCATACTGATTGCCTGATTACAGTCATGCCGTGCTGTAATGTTGCTGCTGCATATCACCGGTCTCTGAGGAAAAGGGCACCAGGCATTAGGCCCCAGAGATAGAAGAGGGAGTGCAAAGAAATGCTGTGCTGAGAGGTTAACGGCCCAGCAAGTACAAAGGGTGTTTTATGATATTCACATAAAGTCTGAGGACAGGTATTTTTGGTGCTCAGCTGGGGTGGAAAGCTGCCTCGCCTCAATGGGCAGAAAGTCTCACACACTTTTCCAGAAGACTCCATGCTGAGTTCAGGCCGTATTACACAATATTCCTCTCTTCATCCTATGGATCAGACTGGCCTGACTTTACCTTCGGGCATTCCTCATGTATGACACTGGTTTCCTCTTTCACCTGTGAGCTCAGTTTGGGCTGGGTGATGTTGGGTGTTGCAGATGTTTGGACTTGGGAGTTACTGAAACAGAATCTGTCTTGCCTGCTGTGGTCAATGGGCTGACATTTTAAGCGAAAGAGTTTTTATTTGAAGCTTTAAATTGGGAAATTTCTCTCTGATCTTTATCAACCTTTGTAGGTGACTATTGGGGATTACAATGTCATCAGTGAACCATATTTCCTGTAATATAACAAAAACTGTAGACCAGAGGGCCAAAAACTGTAAAGTGAGATCATGTATGCAAGTGGCTGGCATTACATGTACTGAGACTGATGCTTTAACCTCTCCCACCAGCAATGTTTGTTTATGACAGTGTGTTCTGTACAAACAAGTTGATATTTGTGCTTGTTCTTGTAAGATATCCCCGTATAATAAAGCTTCATTGTGCTCTCTTTGACCTCTAGAGAACACAATGATTAACAAAATAACAACGCCAAATCAGGCCAGTGGCTTGAAGTGGGGCGCAATGGCCCTTCGTCCCTCCCTACTTCTGGCACCTTTGCTCGGACCACACCCATCCCCGAACTTGGCCTTCATTATAATATCCTAGATAAAATCTGTCCATAGTCATGCTCAGTCATCTTCGACTAACATGTGATCAAACGGTTAACTACTGAAATACCCAGCCGACACAGAGCAATAAGACCATTTCATTGGTCCTATTTGTGGCGTCCCTTCTGGTTCCTCCTCCACCCGTTCCTGAGAAAAAACAGAGAGAGTCTTGAGAGTCTTTAGCTTGCGAGCTAAAGGTTTGACTTTCCACCACCAGGTTGTCTTTATTTGCCTTATCTGGTATTGTTTACTGCCCATGGTTTAATTGGGATTGAGGATTAGTGAGACCCAACCATGCAGTCTGTGTGCAAGCTGTGTGCAACACATTTTTTTTTTATAGATGCCAAGTTGGGTGTTGATTCTCAGTGAGTTCGGGATTTCTAACAACTTGATTACATTACAGAGTCCTTTGATATAATGTTAATATTGATAATATCAGTGAATAAATCTTTCAGCTTCAGCAAGAATTTTGGATTAATGTTGAGTAGGACTTTTCTCTCAAACATGCTCCTTACAAGGGAAAGCAGATATATAGTATGCAACTTCTAATAATCAAATGCAACCTATCATCAATATGCAATGATGACCCGTGATGTTAGTATAATAACTGATTTGGATACGTTATTTTTGACAGTCTGTGATGTGTTGCATTACAGTTCGGTCACTGAGCATTTTCTCAGTTTCAAGTTTCTTAACAGTTCAGCTTGAGGACGATTGAGTGTTGGATGTCTGAGGTTATGTCAGGGCTCCTCCCATCCCATATGGTTTCCTAATTTATTTTTTAAGTTTCAGGAACCAACTGACCTCCACACTCTTCTTCTCCACCCCAACCACACAACACATAACATCTGAGATAGGGAAACTACTTGTTAACTGATGAGTAATAAAGAAATGCAAAGGTTTGCACTGACAGTCCATTACTGTTTTATTCACCTTGAGTGGGATTCAGAGTTTCCTGTTCCTGATAAAGTGCCTAACAGTGTGACTCATTCCTTTTACGGGATACTTAAGGTGTGTGTGCGTCATTTAGGAGAAAACCTTTTAATTTTTTATCCTTTGACCGTTGTTTTCTGCTTTCAGCTGTATCTATTGTCATCCATCCTGACCTTTGCGCTTCTATTGAAAATACTTTTACCACTTAAAATTACAAATATTTCTTATAGTCTAAATCTTTTTAGATATATTCATAATCTAAAGTAATGGTTGAGTTTTTTCTTTTCTTTTCTTTTTACTTTGTCATTGAACATTTCATACTTTAGTTCAACAACAGTTGCAGCAAAACCACGTTTTAGGCTTAACAACCTCCTGAAAGTAGTTTGCGCTCAGGTGACCGAGCAGATAAAGTAATTCTGATTCAGCTCTTTCTCTGTAGTCTGTTTTGAGTTACTGTCACTGAAGTGTGTTTTAACATCCTCACTGCGCTCCATAAACCATAAACTTCAGCACTGCAGCAGGTCAGCACCTAATTAGTTGCCTAATACACTGGCAAAACAGCTGGAGATGTCGATCTGTCATCGAGTCGAGATCCTCAAGTCACAGGCTGATGTTATGTTTTCTCTGGCAGCAGAACAAAGGCCTGTCAAACTTCGGCAGTTCTTCTCAGTGTGCCGGTTGAATACCTGGAAATCTCCCTTTGAGCGCTGGAGTGACGTTCAGGAACTCTTCAGCCAGTCCGAGCTCTGGAAACAAAGCGCACATGAAATGTTTTTATTTTCTGCGTGAGAACAGGATGATTGATTATTTTCCTTCTTCACCTGAAAATGAAATATCAACTGAAATGGTTAAAAAAATATTCTGGCTCTTACAAATGATTTTAAGCCGGTGTTTTAAAGGTTTATTTTATTATTATTATTATTATTATTATTATTATTATTATTATTAAGGGTTTTCTCAGAGGCAAAAATACTACTTTTACAGACTAGATCTCAATTATTTATATTATGGTAACAGTGAATAATAAACAGCAGTTACTAGCAGTATCTATACTGGGTACTGTAATTAAAATAAATCAATTTTTTCTTGTTTGAAAGTTTTGTATGAAAGCTGCTTGTAATGACTATTATATAAAAGTCTATTTTAAAAGACTGTTATATTCACTAACTCACTGTTTTTGTCCAGGTTCCCAGTGGGAGAAATCCATAAGACAAATTGGCTTTGAGAGGTAAGATAATAATGAATTCAACACTTTAACAACAAATGCATTCACTTAAGTAACATATAGACAGCTTAGTGAGACCCAGAATATGAATCCCTGTCAAGAAAAACTGTTTCAAGAATCACATTTCTCCTGACGATCATGGATCATAAAATACATGTGGATTTTGTTTAACTGAGCATGAATCTCTCTCACAGATATTTGCTGATTAAAAAGGAAAAACAGCAATATGACCACATCTTTTTTTATTTTTTTATTAAATTCAGAATCAAGAGCAAAATCTATTAATATTAAAATATTTATCGCACCTGTTTAAGAACATGCATGTTATTCTCTTCCACTGTGGAAGGTTGCATCATTTGTGAAAAGTGTCCTAAATATAGCAATCCCACAATAACATTAAACACCACTTTTTGCCTTTAGCCGCACTGGCCCGTCATCTGACAAGGTTTATAAATGCTCCTAACTTGTCCCTGTGTGGATCCTAATGAACGCTAAACCCAGTTACGTCTGACAAACAGTTGACGGGCCTATTTTTCAAAGCTTTTGCCGCTGTGTCTGTCTCCGCACACCCCCATGATCGTGTTAGATGTGGTTTCCTAAGTACGGGAATGTCCAAACTCAGCCACATCCTTTTTCCAGTACTCAACAGCCCTCGGTGGATAGTATACTGTAAGTGGCGGAAGTAGAGCTATAAACATTTTATCCCGCCTGCATTTACCTATTTGTGTTGGTGATCATATACAGTATACAATATTTACAGCTGCATAGGCGGATGCTTTCTCCCTTTTACGGCCCGTGTGGAGGAAAATGCAGAGTTGATGATCTATGGAGTCAAAAGAGAATTCACAGCTGTTGTGTGTCTTTTCACCCAAACAGATCCTTCAGTTTCCTCAAGCTTGACCTTTTCAAATCCTTTATAAATATCAAATATTTACATGGTTTAGAACATATTTTGTGAACTCTCTATTTGGCGTTTTTCACTGATGCCTCATGAACCTCTGCAGTCTGAGGCAGGTCTCAGCACTGCTAATGTCACTGTAATATTCTCACATTATAACCAGGGGAAAGTAGGAATCATTAAAGCAGCTGGCTCTGATAGTTTCCATCTCTTTTCATCCACGTGAGGATGCGCGAAGCTTCACAACAATAAAGCACTTGGAAACAGATGTCCTTGATTAGATTAAACTCCAACTATTTATCTGAGTGTGCGTTTTCCAGCGTTTTGATTAGCTTTCTTTTACAAGCTTCATATCCACTCAAGGCCAGAATGAGATTGGTTTTCTTTGAAATGACCAGTTGCTCTATAACTTGATCCAAACATTTGGTCAGCTTTTTCTCCGCAGCTTGCACCGCAGAATCACCACTATGTTTTGTTTGTTGTAAACAGTTTAATTAAACTCGGAGCTCAGCATGAAATGTTAAGAAATTCCTTTGGTGACCAAACACAGGATGTAGGTGTGATTGTTGTAAAACTGAAATAGAAATTGGTTTGGATGGTGAGCTTTCAAGATTTTTAAACCTGCTTGCCATTTCAAGGACAATTTTCATTTGCTTTAATTGTACATGCAATCATGACACCTCATAAAAGTGGTCATCCGGCAGCTTGAATACATCATAGTGGATTGAATCCTGGCATTTCTGTAGCTGGCTTGGCAGCAGTTGTCCGCCACTGTTTAGCTTCCTGTTTGAACAAACCGTTTAGTATTTAGTTAGAGGTGAGCAGACTAACCAAATAACATATGTTACAAAAGCTTTGTTTGCTCACGGCGATATAACCACAAGGCATCAAACAATGTCAGTCAATTCAGTCAATTGTTGAAAAACACACACTGTGTAGACCAGACCTGGGGGTAAATATTATTTGTTTATAAATTATTATAATCTGCACACAGTGTTTGGTGTGAGGATAATTCAAATAGTGTCAGGTAAACTGTCTATAAGCATCAACATAACTTAATTAACACATCAAATCTGGAAAATCTAAAGTAGTTTCAAACCCTCTCACTTTATTTTAGGCAGTTTAATGAGGGGGAAAAAAGAGCGTATTGTTCACAAAACGTTATTCTGAACAAAGGATGCAATTTTCAAGGGAGTAAACATTTTTCACACGTTGGTTGAAAAGAAAACCCACACTCTCTCATGGCTTTTTTGTTTGAATGGAATTTCACTCACTTTTTAACGGCAACATGTTTAAAATTGGCAAGCCTGATTTCATTAAAGTGGGTGGTACTCCATATAAAAGCTGAAGAATTCAACACAACACATATTAAAGGAGCAGCTGAGTAATGGAAAAAGCACCCAGATTCCCATGCGAACCGATAGTGTTTTCTGAAAGATGTAATCTCTGCAATATTATCCGTTATTATCCGTTATTATTTTTTTATAATCAGAGAGACATGAAAGTTTGGGAGAGACAGATTAAAACTCACGCCAGCACAGTTATCTGTGGGCCTTATCCAAGTGAAGTTAACGAGCATCTACAAGTCCCAGTCTTAGGAAAACGGTTTCATATTAAAAGTGATTGTCCATGGACAGTAAAGTCTGTTGTACTCTGCCCCCATTTTACATCATTTGGTTGCTATCCTAGCCTGCAACATGGTTCTCGATCCCAGTTTTTGGGAGACATAGGAATCATTGAGTGTCTGCTTTCTATCAGTGTGGTATCCTCTGTTTGTGTCCAGTGTGATTGGTGCAGATGCAGGGAATGGGATCCGAGTGTTCATCCCGGACATCGGCATGTTTGTGGCCGGATTGGCCATCTGGCTGCTGTGTCGCAGTCTGGTCCAGAAGAGGCCGCCTGAGGACATGGCCCAGTACAACGCCGACTTTGAAGCCGAAGAACAAGTGGGTTTCATTTGTGGTGACAAGCCTTGTCGTTAAAACAAAGTCTGATTTTGACATTCATCCATCTATCTATCTGATTGTATGTTGTTGTTTTTTTTTTGTAATATAGTAAAGTAAGTTGCCTATCATATCAAAGTTTTCAGACTGCAGTTCAGGTTTCTGACTGTTCATATCAGTAATGGATGACATCTGCATTTTCACTTGCACTAAACGTATGCAAACAAAAAGAAGTACCTCCTTTTGGTAGTCATAACTGATTGACTGAATGTCTCTTGGAATATACCTCCCCATCCCCTGGCAAGTCCTGCCTTTTCTTTATGACTCTGTTGATTAAATCCACATTCACTTTGACTGCACTGCTCACGCTGGCATAGATGGCATTCTCGCCTTTACTGAGAAACAACAGAAATTCATCGATGGAGCGGGCGTTGTCTTTAATTTCAGTGAGCCGTCTGAGCTGAAATTGTTGTTTGATTCAAAACAGGCTCTGTACCACCTGCTACTTTCTTTGTCTAGTGCCTTATGTGTTCTATATAAATCATAGGTTATGACTCACTTGTTATTATGTTTCTATTTTATTGAGACTGTAGGAAAAGCACGACACATAGATGGTTAGATACAGCAGCCAAGGAAGAAGTGACTGGATGAGATTCAAGCCAACATGTAGTTTCACAGAAAAACATCTGCCACAAATTGCTAATCATGTCTCAAGCAGCCAAACAGACCACATATGTGTTTACAAATGCTAAACTGGAGTTTACATAGGGATTGTGGAGCAAGCGCTACCTGTAGGGAAGTGTTTTCAGCACCATGGAGAGCGCTGACCTCCAAACTGCACCATTAATCATTTTATACCGAAATGTAATGTTTTGCTACAATCCCACCCCTTAAAGGAAGAAGAGGAGAAGCTGAGCCTTGACGACAACGTCCTGCTAGAGGAGGACTTTGAAGCAGGGTACGAGGCCGAGGAGGATGAAGAAGAGGAGGAGTTTGACGAGGAGGAAGAGGAAGAAGAAGAAGAGGAGGAGGAAGCAAAGGAGAGCACCAAGAGGAAGATCCTTCGGCTTGTGGCTGAGGTTGCATCCAAAGTGAAGGAGATTATCGGGAACTTGATCATGACTGCAGGGAAGGTGGTAGTCACCATCTTGTTGGGCATGGCAGGTGAGCAGCTTTGAATGCTGAACAGTGAAGTGTTGTGGTCTATTTGGGTCAAAACAAAAGCTGATAATTTATAATCATCCTAATCAGATAAGTAAATTATCTCTCACTTTATAGATAAGTAAATTAACTCTCACTTATATTCCCACATATGTGTTTTCAGGTATCATGCTGCCCTCATTGACCTCGGCGGTCTACTTCTTCATCTTCCTGTTCCTGTGCACCTGGTGGTCCCTCTGCCGGACCTTCGACACACTCCTCTTCAGCTGCATGTGTGTCCTGATGGCCATCTTTAGTGGTGGACACCTCATTGTCCTCTACCTCTATCAGTTCCAGTTCTTCCAGGAGTCCATACCACCAGACGATTATTACATCAGGTGATACACATGCACTGAACCTGACAGCCTTTCTTGCTACAGAAAGAGATGAATTAAACCTTGAGAACAAAACACAAAATACCTTCGAAGCAACGGTGATTGATGGATCAAGCTAGAGAACATGTACTAGCAATAGATCTCATATCGCTATGATGAATTGTTGAAATGGTATTTCTCTAGTTGACAGCGCTCAGCAGCAAGAGCTCCTTTGACTCTACAATATTTATTGCGCCCAAGGCAAGTTTGTTTAAATGATAATAAATATTTACTATCGTTACAAACAAGAAGGCAAAGGAAAATGCAAACCCAGCTGGAGGGAAGATATATCAAACTCCTCCTCACAGCACATCAATATCCGAAGCAGAGCTTTTAGGCTCTTCAGTACAACCAGTGTTGTTTTATTATGCATGAGAGAGGAGACAATCAGCGGTCTGTGGCTGCTGCGGTGAAACGTTGTGGTTGGAGTAAAGCCACATCGTTGCACATCTTGCCAACATACGTTAGTCACAGTTGTGATGAATACAAAGTCTGTAGCAGAAAGTACCTTGAGTCACTAAACTCTCTGTTTGACTGACAACCTGGAATGCAAAGAATGCTGTTTATTTGCTAATGACAAAAAAATACACATCAAGACTACCACTCTAGATGTTTGACAAGAAAAAGGGATCCTCTGCTACAGCAAGAAAGGAGGAACATTTGCCATAGGAGATGCTACAGAGTTCTAATCATTCCAAATAATAATTTCCTTATTGGTATTGATCCATTTTGTTACCTTTTTATTTTACCATGAAATTCTCACTTAGACAAAGTAGTGCAAAAATCTTGCAATTCTCCAAAATCCTCAAAACAGTGGACATTGCTCATATTTAATCTCCATTTGGGTCTGAATATGCACCAAAATACACACAGTTATAATATATAAAGAGATACATTTACAATATATTGATGAGGAAATTGTGAGAATGTAAAATGTACACAAATGTAAAACATGCCCCATCTCACATTATTATAACATTTATTTCCCAACCGCATTTCCACTTTATTTTAAAAGGAATACAGTACAGAAATATATATATTTTGTTTAAGAAAGAGGCAAACTCTCTCCCCTTCTGGTCCCTGCCCCATGGGAACTTTAATTTGGGAAAAATATATACTTTAATCAATGCAAAAGACAAATACTTTTTTGACCCTGTTTGAATTGGACCATGTCCAATACACAGTCAAATATAATACAGAGACCAGTATGTATGACAATCATAATATACACCATCTGTCTCATTATTGTTGTTGTCTCACTGTAGCTGTTGTCTCACTGTAGCTGTTGTCTCACTGTAGCCGTTGTCTCACTGTAGCCGTTGTCTCACTGTAGCCGTTGTCTCACTGTAGCTGTTGTCTCACTGTAGCTGTTGTCTCACTGTAGCCATTGTCTCACTGTAGCCGTTGTCTCATGCTAGCTCAGTGCCCTTGGTGTAACAGGATTGTATTGATCTCACGGTTTCTCATTTGAAAGCTGTGCTACTGTGTGTCAGGACCGAGGCTATTTACAGCTATGTATAGAGGAAGCTGCCTTGGACTAACCTTGTGTCCTCACCATCCTTTTTCTGGTTCAGATGGCAGATAAGGTGGGATTACAGTGCTGTATTGACGTACGTCTCGTTAGAAAACTCATCAATAGTCTGTTTAAACCGTGAATGCTCAATTAACTATACAGTAGGAGTTACACCTAAATCAGTGGTTGTCCAGCTTTGGGGCCAAAACTCCCTGAAGGGCTCTCCAAATTATTCAAAGGATTACAAGAAATGTATCAAGAAGATTGTATAGTATTTGGCTTTGTCTCCAGGGCCACATTTTGCCATGTTGACTCATACACATAATCACAAGGTGTAAACAATACCAGCTTAAATTATCAAAAGAAATTACTCTTAACTTCAATACTAACTTCCAGCAGTAAATATGGGAGTTTTTTTTTTTAATCAGCTCTTTAGTCAATATTTGAAACCCTAAATTTGGAAACGTTTACAATGACTACGATCTTCTTTGATAGCTCTTTACATGAACAGGCCAACTATTTCATCATCCATCTTCGTGTGTTCATGTTGACTTTCCACAGCGCTGAGGTATTTCTGTCTGCCGCTGTGTGAAAACTCTGGCCCAATGTGATGATAAAAGTAACACGCTCTTCTGTGATCCGGATGGTTCCCTCTCTGCACACCCTCACGCCGTCTGAGGGAAACTTACTAACGTAAATACGTGCAGCTCCCATTGGACAAAAGGCCACCTCGGTGCTTGCCCTAATTGTGCTTGTTGACAGTTGACACGGCCTTGCCGACGGCCCGGTGTTGAGTGAGACTGTTGAGAGGCCTAGCTTCCACTCCACTTCCTGCCTTCCCCTCCTTACAATGGAAGTCCCCAGTCATGTGACCAGCGGGCTTTCCCCCAGCGGCAACGAGAAACCGTTCAGGAAGTGTGATGGGGTCAGAGGGGGGTGTTCGCTCCACCACATGGCAGAAACTCGAGAGACATCTAAATCTGTGTGGCTGTCACTGGAATACGTCAGTGCACTTCCTGTTGAGCAGATAATCTTTGTTCTGCTCAGAGGAAGAGGAGTGAATCAAACAGAATCCTTTGTTGTACAAACAGATTTTTAACCTCAGTGCATTTTTACGATTCCAAGTTTAGAGTGTGGAAGGAAACTGTCTTTGCAGGAATGTCATCTCACAGAAAGTCTTAATATCTGAAGCTGTTTAAATGAGGGCTAGTCAACTGTTGCTTAACAGAGTATTTTCCCTATTGTTTAACAGTGTATATCATGGTAATATGCCACCTATTACGAACATCCGTGCCTGTATTTATAAAACTAAGAATTACACTGAAGAATAACCCTATGAGGAAACACCTCCTTCAGATTATAAAAACAAAATTGGACTCACCAGTAGCTCCATCCCTCCACTTCCTGCCATATATCCAGGGTGCTTGTCGCGGTGGCAGCAGTTTCAGGTCAAGTCAGTTTTATTTATAAAGCCCAAAATCACAAATATGCCTCAAGGGGCTTTACAATCTGTACGGCATACGACCGCCTCAATCCTTTCATATAAGAAAAAAAACAACCAACAGGAAGAACAACTGATGAGGATGCCTCTCCCTGGATGGACTGAAATACAATAAATGTGTACAGAATGAGCAAAATAAGAAAAATGCGATGGGATTACACCAGCCGTGGCGCCAAAATCGGGCCCCCCAATTTACGGTGCTAACCACACCCATCTTCGAACAAGGTTTAAATTTTTAACTCAACTACGCACTGTTCAAGTTGACACCATTTCCCTAGTTCCCTCTACAGTAGGTGTCTCCGACCACATTTTGCCATGATCATATATTTTATTTATATAATATACTTTAAAGGGTACTCAAAGGCATTTTTTATGGTAAAAACAGATATAATAAAAGTAATAACAATATAAACAAGAGAGATGACAATATAACCAGCACCACAGGTTAAAGTGCAGTTTTGAAAGTGGCGAGTGACGGAGAATGTCTGAGGTGCTAGGGAGAGAGTTCCAGAGGGAGGGGCAGCAATAGAGAAGGCCCCGTCCTCCAGGTCCGATGCTTGGACAGAGTAGCGGGGGTAAGGAGGTTGGTTTCGGCGGATCTGAGGTTGTGTGTCGGTGCAGGAGGTCAAAAAAGATATGAAGGGGCGTGGTTGTGAAGGGCTTTGTTGGTGATGAGGAGAATCTTGACCTGGTTTCTTTGCTGCCAGTGGAGGTTTTGAAGGACTGGGGTCATGTGATCTCTGGTGCCGGAGTGGGAGAGCAGACAATTTGTGATGTGATTAAAGTGGCATTCGAAGGAGAGGGTTTGATAAAAAATTATACCAAGGTTGCGGATATGTGTGGAGGCAGGAACAGTGGTGCCATCGATGCAGAGGGAGAAGTTGTGGTGGGATTTGTTTCATGAACGATGACACACTCACAGACTCACAAGATGAAAACAAAAACCATTGTTGTTGAAGCTTCTTTGGCCTGAAGAAGAGAAAGTAACAACTTAAAAAGGAAATACATCAAAATAAAACATATTTATTTAAATACATCGTTTTTTGCCCCTCATCCCTTTAATCATCCGGCCCCCAGGTTGTGAACCCCTGATGTTTAGTATACAGTATGGCCATCCAGCACATACAGCATGACTCTGCAGTTCTTACAGTCTTTTGTAACGTTTGCATCAAGTCAACCATCCTGGCTTTGTTTCTGAAATCGATAATTAGTTTTAAAGATGGAGAACCCGAGGCCTGAATTGAATGTAATCATTTAAACAATACACGTATCTCAATGAGAACCGTCTAATCAGCTGATTGATGATTTGGGCCAGTTCACGAAGGATTTAAGGAGGAGTACTCATGCATTTGCTTCTACTCTTGGGCTTTGAGGAAGGACACAATTCAAGACAATCTATTTATCTCAAAGATTGTAGAATTAAAAATACTTTTAGTTCAATTTCCAACTTGCCTTTTAAGGCCGAATTAATGGAACAAAGGTTGTATTTTTTTTGTCAGGAATAAAGTCTAAAGCATCTTCATTAGTTATGTTAGACAGTAAAACCTGGAGAGCCAAACAGAGAAAGGCTGCAACTAACAATTATTTTTATTGTTGACTATTCTGCTCATTATTTGTTTAATTAATTGATTAATCGTCTTGTCTGTGCATTTGTAACTGTTTTCTGTTTTATAATGAAACGTCATCTAATGTCTTAGTTTATCCAACCAACAGTCCAATTCCAATTCCAGAACCTGAAATCATCAAATATTTGGCATTTTTGCAAGAAAAATTACTTGAACCGTTAATCGATTAATCAACGTTTATTAATTTTCTGTCGACCGACTAAATTATTTATCAACAAATTGTTGCAGCTTTCTAACAGAGACCTATTTTCCGGTAATAATAAAGTTAGAAATCACATTCTTAAGGCTGATTTCATTTTTATGTTGACCTCTATGATAACAAAATTCCAAGCTTTTGTTTATCTGTTGTTGTTATTTTGTTGTATACTGTATCTCTACACAACATTGTCTTTTTCTAATATATACTCAAAGTTTTTTACCAGGATTTTTCAAGTCAAATCCTGGTAAACTTTCCTGTCCTCATATACCTGTGCTTCTGTCTGTCTGTCTCTGCAGTATATTTGGCATCTCCCCCATTGTTCAGAGCAACTGCTCCTACACATGGAAGCTCATTGTGCACCCGGAGCGTAAGTGGTACCACTTTATCAATCCCATCATCCTGCTGATTCTCTACTACACCCTGGCCACGCTCATCCGCCTCTGGCTGCAGGAACCCATCGACCAGCTGACGGTGAGGACGGCAGACAGAAAAGCAATGAAAGCCCAAGAGAGTAGACATTTTTAGTTCACAGCTTTATAATAATTTGCCCGTACAGGCTCAATATATTCTGTGATTTTGACTGATAAGCAATCGTGATTGATTGCATATCTTGACATTTTAAACAAACAGAACTAGAATATTTAGTCTTCGTTTCATAAAGGTGGGGGAACTTTGACTTTATTACTTTTTGTTGATTTGTGATTTACTGTGCAATTTTATGATGCTTTTTCTGTTTCAGACAGCAAAAACTGTTGTTTTGTATTCCTTTACAATCTTAGCTTAAGGGCTTCTGTCTAGATTTTGCAGTGATTTGATCAATCACAGAGAAAGAAATATACACGTGGATGAAGCAGAGCCTCAATAGATGCAATGCAGTCTCAAGACATCCTTTTGAGTGGTCATTCAGTTTGCACTATCGCTATCTTCGACTCAGCTGAATGCAAATTCACATTATGCATTATTCTGAGAGATGCAACAATGCAAGTGACCAGACAATCAAATGACCAGACAATCAAATAGACTCAATAGAATCAAGACAAAGCGTTTATCAAAGAGTAAATGATAACTCAAAATCTCATTTAAAGTAAATACGAGTAAATATGAGTTAGAGTTCGCGCCTTAAGTGAAACAAAAAACTGAAATGGACCTAGATTATCGCCTCCAGATAAAATATCTTTTCTTTTTTTCGACTCAAACTGTGTGATTTAACTATTATTTGTGATGTCGTGTTAGTAACATGAATGAGTTCCTGCTTGAAGAAAGCTGGATTTGCAGTTTATGTAAATCTTGGTGGATGCAGGCAGTCAGCGGGTGTCAAAAGATTTGAATTCAACACATGCAACACCTCCATTCGGCTCCTCTGTAAATTCCAGACAGTGAACTGAAATAGAACCAGATTGAATTAAATGGGCAACCAGGTGGCCTCGTGATCAGTGAAACTGTATTGATGGAAGATTCCAGGACGATCGATCGTTGGCTGGATCTGTCCGTTTTAGCTCAGGTGTTATCTGAGACACTGGTGGTCTAATTTTGACAAAGCGTAAAGGGAGGATGCGTCTCGGGACCATGTTCCAGTGTTCCAGTGCTCTATGGGGGTAAATGTAACTGTTGCATAACACTGCTCCAAATGTGATGACTTATGAAGCCATAATGCATTTTTGGTAGTTGTGTTTACAAAGTCTAAAACATGATGTCCTAATTATAATTTTAGTTAAAACTGGAATCGGTTACTTTAAAGTTTTACACTCGAAAGTCATATCAGATTGTAAACTCTGACTACGAATACACAAAAGATCTCACACACTTTGGATCACTTGTAGTCAGTTTGATTACAATTTGTAGAGGTAAATCTCATCCTAAAGAAGCGCTGAGGACCACATTATTTTCCAGGTCTTTTTTAATACAATATGCATGCGCTCATATGTACATTGAAACTGATTTTGCTCTCTGTAGTCGTTACACCTGTTCATTCTGGCCTTTAAAAGATCCCCTTCTAACATGCTCCCAAAGGAATAGATGAAGGACTACATCTACTAAACTAAGTCCTTGTTTTGAGCAAAAATACACTCACACACTTCTTAAATCACACTTTTGTACAGTTATGTTTACAGACTGGTGAGAGCTCCACCTTTCCGACACTATCAAAGAGACAAAACGCACAATAAACAACGTAAAAATGTAATTTGATCTGACTTTTTAATTTCTTTAAAATCTGGTATCGTGACAGCCCCTGAATGACCACTGCCATGTCACTTGATTTCGATTGAACTTCAAGGGTCAGTTCACAAAAAACTAAACGTTTGTGAAAAAACAATGTCCTGTAAAATATATATATATAGATATATATATTTCAAGATAAATTTATATAGTTCCATTCACCTCCACTGTATACTGTATGGGTGAAACCAAAACTATTTGAATGACTAAATACCAAATTCAGAAAATCTGTTTTTGGTAAACAAGCCCTTTTAAAAATCTGTTCTATCTCCTAACTGATTGGCCCAAGAAGTATTGAATGGTTATTGAAGACTTCACCTTTTTTTAAATTATATATATATATATTAACTCCTAAATTCCCACTACTGAAGTGGAACTCCTGCAGTTCTTAATGAAAGTTAATGTAACGTTGGACATGTCATGGAGACCCTCACTACTGAATCCAACCCGTCCTCCTTCATCTCAGAGCTCTACTGACTTGTAATGGAGTTATAGATTAGTGTTTTTATAGAGGGGTCAATACTACCCTGTAAACCTGCAGGGCTGTATGCATTATTTATCTCTCCACAGAGGGCGGGGGGGGGGGGGGCTTACACTTTAGACAACGCTAATAATAAAACATGATTAAGACATTAATCAGCAGCTGACAGGTTTGTTCGATAGTGGAGATGCCAGATTATGATAGAGCTCATCTTTGTCAAAAAGACAAGACGAATCTGGATACTCTGTTACCATTACTCCATTAATGAAATGCTTGAGTTGTAGTTCAATGTGTTTATTTAGAAGTGGTTTGACAATGCAATAAAAACTATGAAAACTAAATAATTTAATCACATTTTAATAAAAGTATCTGAAGGAACAAGAGACAATGAACTGCAGACTGAAAACAAAGAAATGCAAAACATGGCAATCACACAACAGTGACAACATAATGATTTATTTATAGAGCAAACATTTTGATTGTGCAGTCTTGATTTCATGTTGGTTTTATTAATAAATGATTGTGTTGAAATCACAAGTGTCCAATTGCCTTTAAAAAACACATAACCTCTCTGCCTGCGGTAATTTAGATGTTTAAATCACAGACTTATTCACGAATGTTTTTATCTGTTATTTAGCTTCATATTTGACACCCTGTTTCAATATTGTTTTGGATCAAGTTTTTCAGTACGGCATTATTCTGTTTTTCTAAGATACTGATGCTCAAATTTCATGAAACACAGGAAACTGAGAACAAGTGGAATTTTCTCTCCAATGTAAATTTAAGAATAAATTATATCTGAAAAGCCTTCACCTAAATGGCCTTTTGTGCAGTTTTCTTTTCAGTATTTGTGGTATTTGAGCCACCTGGACACTGCCTTGATGATACTGTTTGTTGTGACTACATGACAAAAAAATCAATGATAAGAAATACAGTAAAACCACATAATTTCCTCTCTAAAAGGTCACCCACCTCCTCATCAGATATGCCACTCCTTCACTGTAAAACGGTCTGCAATAGAAGCTGATTAAAACTGATTCTTGACAATATCGTCTCTGTTGCACAATAGCCGACTGAGCTCAAAGTCCAGTGGTGAAGATGTATATCATCCAAACTGTCTATCTTTGTTTTTTCAGGACGACAAGGTCGGCGATATGTGTGAGGAGGAAGATCTGGATGGAAACAGAACAAATAACTCTGCCAACAGGAAGAGGCAGCTGTGGTGGGAGTCCCGCCAAGGCACAGATGAGAAAAACGTACGTCAGGGTTTCACACATGACGATCAAAGTATTGATTATTGGACAGGTCATGAAGTAACCATCCTTTGGTTAGGATACCATTGTACAACACATATACACAATAACATTGGTAACAAAACAAACAAACATCAACACATGCTTAAAAATGTATTTTACAGCCTTGAAATATAATGAAGATCTGTTGAGAATCTTTCAACAAGCTTGGCTGCGAAAAACCCAAATAACACAACTGATGACTGATGTGGACTTGAAACAAATTGATTCAGTTTAGCTGTAACACAATAAGGGTGAATGGAAAAATCCTGCAATGTTTTAGTACAATAATGGTAAAAAATAAACATGAAACCTACTTTATTAAACTGTAAACTCAAGCTGTTACATTACATCTTGTTTTACCCGAGCTTTCACCTTCTTAATAGACTCATCCCTGGAAAGATTTCAGCTGAAAATGCACACACACACACGCACGCACACACACACACACACACACACACACACACACACACACACACACACACACACACACACACACACACACACATGCACACATTCTGACCTTGTTCCCATATCAAGGTCCAGTCTGTCTCCACCGGCCACCTCCTGAGGTTTAAAAGCTTTTAGGGTGTGCAGACGCAGATGGGTGATGGGCTCGATTTACAGAGTAGTGCTGCTCGACTTTGTTCCTGCTTATCAGCGACTATAAAGAACAAGGAGGCTTTTGACTTCAGCAGCTCATCGATAACGCACCTTGCCTTGTATGCTCTTTTCTCCTCCTAGCTCCTCTCCACCCAGGATGGCTTCAGTACAACTGAGGTGGGGGCAGCTCTGGATGTGTCTTAAATCTGTGCATCTTACCCCTTAAACCCTCAGTCCTGCTGCAAGAAAATAAATCACTGCAAAGTGCTTTTCACACTGCACCCTCATAGAACAGAGTTACTATATTATGTTTAGCTCCTTTTCCCACTGTGTCTGTTGGCCTAGAAGCACTGTATAGACCAGAGGTGGGCAAACTACGGCCCGCGGGCCGGATACGGCCCGCCGAGTATTAATATACGGCCCGCCGAGTATTATAATTATTATAACATTAAAAAAATATATTAAAAAAAAGTTATTAAAAAAATATATTAAAAAAAAGTTTTTTATTTTAAATAATTATAAGTTATAGTAAAGACCGCTGTAGCGCTTCTCCGTTCCCAAGTTCAGTTTCCCGAAGCACGATGACCACAACAGACCAGCGTTGATGTTTCTTCATGCTTATTTATTGCACAGCGCTCTTTTAGGCTTTTCGTGTGTGCAGCGGCTGTCATTCAGACGCTGTTGTGGGACTACGGATAATATTATGAACCCAGACACCACGGAGTTTGATGTTCCGACGTATGTGGAGTTTACACAACAAGTTTAAAGCAGAACTGGTGGTTATTTCCAAGGTGGATGGCAGAATCGGTATCCGTTTTACGGAGATAAGACCGGCGCAGTTCCTGGAGGAGTCGGAGAAATTCACCGAGCTGTGTGCGGCTACGGATAATATTATGAACCCAAACACAAGGGTGTTTCATGTTCCGACATGTTTGGGACTTCCACAACAAGTATAAAGCAAAACTAGTGGTTATTTATTCCATAATCGATACCGGAAAAGACAGCTCTTTTTCACGGAGAGACCCGACGGCGATAAGCCACGCCCCCTTTGTCAAACACTCTCCATCCATCTGATACTGGCCCGGCCCGTCTGTCAAATTTTTTTAATTCAATGTGGCCCCTGAGCCAAAAAGTTTGCCCACCCCTGGTATAGACTATACTAGACCTCAGTTGTCACGCTGTCATCAAAAAGCCACTGCGCTCAAGGGCCTTTGAGTTGGTAACACACAGACGTCATGAAGAGAAAAAGCTGTTTGTGATGTTTAGAGTTGTGTAGGGATGACGTATTTTTGGAGATCAACCTGGAAGTTTGCGTCGTGGTGGTTCCCTCGACAAAAAGCCAACGGGGCTATTTACGGAGGTATTTTATATCTTAGAACAAAACGTATCTTTAGGTTGTGCTAACCACGGACCTTATTTTTGACACCTAATCAAAAACCCATTGAAAAAAAGATGAGGGAACCGGAAGTGCAAAAATAATAACTTGTTTCCAGGTTTTAGGACTCATTTTCTGAAAGATTTTCTTCCAAAAATCTTAAAAATATTTTGCAACACATTAAGGAAGGAATCATATCTGGTGAATATAGGACAGATTTGGATGAAATGGTCAACCTGCCATGTTTGAGTCAGTAGAAAGAACATTTTGTCTGAGGTACCCCAAACAAGTGTGTAACTTGTATTTCCTAACCCTCCAAATGCACAGAAAGGTATTTTAGAAAATGCTTGTTTCTGCCGAGTTATAACTCAGGTTGTGTTATAAACAGTGTGCAGTGTGAAAAGTAGAATAAATGTCTGTACTGCCCTACAAAGACAAAATATGGTAACTAAGCTGCTAGCAATCTAACTGAAACTAACACAAAGCCACATCTACAATGTGCTTTTTCCTGGAAATTGAATAAAATATCCTGTCGCTGAATCGTTTGATCACAGAAAAGCATTTGTACCTGTTTGCCTTTGTGGTGCAGGAAGCAGTACAGTAGTGTGATCCCATGACAAGCCTGTTCCTCGGTTACTTTTTTATTGTAATTTGTGATGCCGATCTACAGGCTGTGCCCACCTCAAATGGGACGTCCTTTGACTTTGTCACAACTGAGAATGGACCAGTCTGTCTGGACTTATATTCCACCCCTCAGTATAAGATGGACCAGCCCAGTGACGCAACAGGTGAGCTGCTTACCGCCTGCGTCTTCTCTCTAAATGTCCTTGAAAAGATCCAACTGAATGACAAGCATTTTTACAACAACATATATTTACTTTTAATCTAGTTCACAATGTGACAATAATGTGTCAAGCTTTTTTTATTCTTCACGGGTGCTGAAACAATTTTCAGAAGGTTTACACCTGTGCATCCTCGTTCATAGCTCCCCTGGCAAGCCTCCTCTCTCCTTGCTCCTTGCAATGCATTTTAGGAATTGGCACGTCCTTCCATGATATAGATTTCCGTGTCACAAGAAGGAGGATGCAGGAGACGAGGAGGCACAAAATAGAAAAATTTGAAGAATGCCTTGTCTGTAGTTACATCCTAAACTAGCACTGCTGCCATATGGAAATGTTGTAATGCACATACATTATTATAGTAAGCTACCTTCTTAAAAGAGCTATGTGGTTGAGAAACAACTTCTAAAACCAGATTGATAAAACTCACATTTTGTCAGCAACTTTTTTTAAAGTGAGGCACGAGGGTTATCTCAATAATGCCACAGAGTACCGTAACTATTCTAACTGTCAGTTATGTTTTTGTGTCCAACCAGAAAAGAAAGAAGAGTGTGTGTATGAGGTGTGTTTCCCCCCGGAGGATTTGGCATTGGACGAAGGAGAGGAGAAGTCTGAGGGAGGAGAGGATGGGATGAAGGAGAGAGGAGTCGGTGCGATGGTCAAAATCTTCCACTTCGTCATGAAACAGAGCTACATCTGTGCTCTCATAGCCATGATGGTGAGTAATGCAGCCCACTGATGGTGTCATCTGGGAGCCACAGAAATTGGCTTCTGCTGCATTTGTGTTGTGCATTTGGATGACATATTCAGCTATTTCACGGGTCATGTAGTGCCTCTGTAAATTATCTTTGTATTTTACCTTCACTAGCGCTTCATCAACAGCAGAGTTTCAGCACTTTGTTTGTCATGTTCTGTGCTTTGTTCTGTTCAGGCGTGGAGCATCACATACGTCACCTGGCTGACGTTCGTCTTCCTCATCTGGTCCTGCGTGTTGTGGATGGTGAAGGACAGGAGACGTTACGCCATGCTGACTTCTCCCTTCATGGTGGCCTACGGCAACCTGCTGATAGTTCTGCAGTACATTTGGACTTTTGAGATCATGGATCATTCCAAAGTCCTTGGGTTCTTTGTCAAGAAGAACAACCCTTTTCACTCACTTTCATCCAAGGTTTGGGCATTAAACACAAAGCATCTTTTCATTTTGACATTGCCATGTATTTCTGTCTACGATAAATCAATGCAATCACTTAAACAGACCTTTGGACTGAGTGACAGCCTGTGATCTATAATATGTGCAAGGATTTTGTGATGCAACAGATATACTCTGTATGCAGCTAATTGAATATACTGTCAAACTGTGTCTCTCTGATAGTCAATTAATTGATTATTTCTGAATGGCTCAAAGACCTAAATGTGTCGAGAATAAAATGTTCTACGCCAGTTGATCACCACAGACTTGCAATGGTGTATTTAATATGACTACAGATGTATTACACAGTGCATGTGTATGCTATTCTACTTCACACCTGGGTCAAATTGTATTCTTGAGTTTGTTTTAAGTTTGGAAACTCACCCATATTCTGCTAAAGAAAATGTAAATTATTTCTTCTTTTCTTTTCTGTTTGTCTAAACATTTTATTTATTGTGTGTAGGTCCTGTGTCTGCTGAGCTTCTGGCTGCTGCTAAGACAAACGCTGACAGAGAGACAGGAAAAACAAAAGGATGACAGCGCTGGCCTCTCAGATGTTTATGTGGAGGATCAGATGAAGAAGGGTAAGCCCTGGTCTCTTATTTTATTTAGATTATAGTAGAAATAATATCAGAGAAGTTGCAGTACAAGCACAGTGTGTGAAAAGATACCAACCAAAGATTGAGGTTTGCTTTTGTTTGGAAGCCTTCAGCTTTATTCATCATATTGTAATCTTTAGTTTATTTTCGAGGGAGGAATGCTAAGGCTGTTCTGCAGGCCATCCAGATTCATACCCTCCCTACTTTAGCCACTTGTTGGCATCATGTAAATGATCCATTTGTTGCAGTTCATGTCAAAGATATTGCCATACATTTTTTGTTAGTATGTCAGCTTTATCATCTAACAGATATTCTGGAAAATCTATAGTTTGTTCAATCCTTCCTCTCTTGTTTTCAGTTTTTTGAAAGACATTCCGCTTCCCACTGTACTCCACTTGTGCAGTTTTGTTTTACTATATGCACAGTATAAATGTGTGTACATGTCGGTTAGTCAGGATTCAGGAAACGTAATCAGTATTAGTCAGTCAGTGCAGTTTTCTGATTCACTGCTGTGTTTTATAGAGGAAGAGGACTCTGAGGAGGGAGGGGAGCAAGACATCATGCAGGTTTTGGGCAACATAGTCATGGCTCTGCTGGTGAAATACTGGATCTACATCTGTGGCGGCATGTTCTTCTTCGTCAGCTTCGAAGGAACAATCGTCATGTACAAGATCATCTACATGATGATGTTCCTTTCCTGTGTGGCGCTCTACCAGGTAACAAAACCCCTGTGATCGTCAGTGCCCTGTACACATACTGTATGTAGCCACATATTACCAATCTCAAATTCACCCAAATTTAAAAAAACTTTATTTAAATATATTGTACTTCTTATTCAAGCGCATGATTGAAGACGCTCCCACTGTTGAAGGACATCTTACCACTTTTTATGGCTGCTCTGAGGTGTCAAACCTATGCACATTTCAAAATACACAGTATATATTTATTAACAATTCAGACAGATATTTTATAATTATGGAATATTTTGGTCTTGACTTTTAATAAAATTGAATAAATTATTATTTATTTGCACAAATCTCCAGACTACAAACATTTGACCTATTTTGCTTATAAAGCACTTTGACTGGATGCAATCAATCTCATCGTGTATCTGTATACTCTAGTCTAGTCTATATCATCTGTATGTGTTTATTCCAAACTTAGCATATACTGTACAATTTCCAAATTCAATTTCCCAAAGACAAGGTTCTGACAATGTTAGTATATCATAAAGTTTGTGTACAGCAGGCTCTTAATCCAAAGTGTATTCTCAACTGTTTTATAACCCCCTACTTTATTATTATTATTAGTTTCTACCTTGGGTCCATACAAAAACACTACATAACAATGTAAAAACAAATGTGTAATACAATCCAAAGCAAAAGATGAAAAAAAGGAAAAGGAAAGTACATCCAAAACAACAACAAAGTAAATAATGAATTAACAACTATAAAACAAATGTTATTTGCCATATTTGCCCACAAAACAATACAATACTATACAATGAGAACCAACTTTTTAGTCCATGTCCACATTACAGCTGATTGTAATTCCCTATCCAGTGCACTAGACAGTTCTCCAATTGAGAATGATGGGAAATATAGCATTGTATCATCTGCATACATAACTGCTGTTGCTTGATTGAGAACAAGAGGAAGGTCTTTGATGAATAAAGAAAATAGTAATGGTCCCAATCTACTTCCTTGTAGTACACCACATTGTCACTCCTTCACATTTGAAAATCAATTATCATGATATACATATTCTAATACATATTCCTGTGAGCAAATATGTGTTACCATAGTAAACACAGAGTCCTCTGTGCTCTTTGATTAATTTAATGGATAGTAGCTGTTAATGTCAGAGAATCTATAACCATTCAAATCTAATTAATACAATTATTCGTATCTAGGTGCACTATGAGTGGTGGCGAAGGGTTCTGAAATACTTTTGGATGTCGGTGGTGATGTACACCATGCTGGTCCTCATCCTGGTCTACACCTTCCAGTTTGACAGCAATACCTTCTGGACCCATACGTTGGGCATGGACAAAGGGAGGTGAGCTTCTCTGAATTACCTGCATTATAGGAATACTGTTTTTTTTTTTTTTAAGTAATAAAAAAGTGCAGTTCCATATATTGATTAAATTTCAGGGAGTTTGAAATACTGGTAGTTACAGATGCCCAGAGAGGCAAGTGAGAATAAAAGTGTTGTCTATGACATCAGAACAGGTGAAAATGTTTACTTTGTTTGCTGTTGTAATACTCGTTTTGGCCACAAGAGGCTGAAGTGCACCACTACCACGTGTCCTAAGACTAAAAGCATTCATGTTTTAAGTGAGTTTTTATTTCCCCATGCAGTCTAAAAACAAGTAACATACTATTGTGTGTTAGCAAGTTATATAACATTGCTCTCATTTCTTCTTTTGGCTAGAATGTACTTTAATCAGCGTTAATGTGCCATTAGGGAAAACATTAATGCTTTCAGTCCTATTAAGAAAATGGGGTAGTGGTGCACCTTAGCCTCTTGTGGCCGAAATAAGTATTACAACAACAAACCCTTTTCAAAGTGATTCTGAAAACTATTTACCTACATAACATGTTTTAACCTGTTTTCAAAGATGGAAAAAAAGGAACTTTGAAAAATTATCCTGGCAAAACTTGCCACCTGTTCTTTAGTCAAAAACAACAGGAAAGTTAGACCAGACTTAGAAAATGGATCACCAGAATTCCCTTTTTTTTCTTCTTCTCCTCTGCCTCTCGGGGCTTCCAAAGATAGTTTTCAAGACTCTCCCTTGCAGTCAAATGTAAATGTTAAATGTTGACTTAAAGAAGAGCTTGACAGTTTAACAATTTTATTAAAACACGTTCAGCCTATTTTTTTTGTTTTAACAATTCAGAGCAGAAAAAGGCAAAATAAAAAATAAAAACGTGCATACATACAGTTACAATTGGTTGAAAGAAATGTGTGATAGTATATTACAATCATTATAACACATCAACTTTAATTGTACCAACCAGCAATGACGGAATAGCATTTCATTGCCTTTCTTGCCTTTAATTATTTAAAACAAATTAACATTGTTTTGACCTTCTTTTGTTCACCTCGCTCACAGGTACCTTTTTAAAAAAGATGTGAGCTCAAGTCTGGTGTTTTTTCTTTTTTTTCCCATCTATGCAGCTTGGAAGACTTGGGCCTGAAGACGTTTACTGCTGCCGAGCTGTTTACCAGGATTTTCATTCCCACGTCTTTCCTGTTGGTGTGTATTCTCCACCTGCACTACTTCCACGACCGCTTCCTCCAGCTCACGGATCTCCAGGCTGTAGTGGCCAAAGAGGAGAGCACTATCTACAGGTGAGACACGTTCTGTTTATTTTCTTTGGTTAAAACCATAATTGAAAAGTTAATTTTTTTTAATATTTTTTATCTGGTTTGTGTAAGTTCATACAGCTGAATTACAAGCAAACTGCTTATTTTTAACAAAAGTAACAACAAAAGGCTGTTCATAAACAAACAGATCTAATTCCAGTCGCTTGACTTTTTGCTGAGCAAAGTTTGTTTACAGTCTTTGGTGTTAAATATCCTGAGAAATGTACATTTGAACTTCCATAACTAGTAGGCCATTGGTTTGATCCCTTGCTGTCTACGACGATGTCACACCCAAATATCCTGTTTCAAAATGAAATACATCAAATTGAGGAAGTAATATATAATTTCATTGGATCTTTAAAAACATACTGAATATGGTCCAGACTACATTTATTCATTGGTTATGTTTGTACTGTAAGGCACTTTAAAGGGACAGTGCACCTTAAAATACATTTTCCTCTTACCTGTAGTGCTTTTTATCAATTTAGGTTGTCATTGGAAAAACTCAACAGCAATGAATCATGACCCAGCTACTCAAGATAATCCACAGACCTTGTTGTGAGCGGTTTCATGTCGGAACTATTTTCTTTATACCGAACTACACCTGCCAACAGTACCCCGTGAAGAAGGAGGCGTGCTCACTCATGGACGAGAGGCCCATGCTCTTGACAGCGGAAGATGTAAACATTAACGGCCTCCTCCTCGGCTGAGCTCTAACGTTAGCTAGCTCAGTGGCGCTTGGTAAGCTAGTAGTATCAAGTAGAGATGCACTGCGTCCGAAAATGTAATACACTGGAAAGAGTCAGCTCTCAAAAACAAGAAAAAAAAGCAAAATGATCTGCCAACAGAACAGGAACATTTCCCTTACCAATATTTTTTTAAACAAATACAAACATGTAGTCTTAAAGAACCCACAGAGATCTTAAAACTAGTGCGGCCAGACTAAAAACAAGTACATTTGTCTGGATACAAAGAAAAGATTTAAGATGTATTTTCGCTATATGTAGTAAAATATGCTTCACTGTGAGATGCATATACTGAATCACCCCATGATAAAACTGAACTCTGATAAATAATACTGAAGCATGCGGTTTAAGAATACTTACTGACAATATCTGCATGTTAACAGACCTCAGTTGAGCGTGAGGTGAAAACATTCATCCCTTTTCATCTCGCACTCTTCTGGATGATCACACTTAACATACCCTGTTAAACACCCATTATAACCACTGTTCTCATCACACATCTGTCATTGTGTGCTTTGTTGTGCTCTCCGTGTTAGAACATTCAAATTTCCACAGTCTGCGTTGTGGTGTGTGTTTAATTTTACGGCGGTGTTGTTGTGGATTTTCCATTGTTTTTGCTGCTGCTTGCTTAGCTCGTCTCTGCTTCTCTCTGTGACCTGCTGCCATCTCTCCTCTGCCACCCTTTCCACACAGCCAAGCTAAAGTCAATGGTCGTGTCTATCTGATCATGAATAGGTGGGTATCTGCTCGCTTTCTGTGGCATCCCTCACCATCCCAGTTCACCTCTGAGCCTCAACTTCCTCTTCCTGTTACAATACAACCATTCCCCCCCCCCCCCCCCCCCCCCCCCCCCCCCCCACCGACTTGTCAGTGTTACCCTATTTTTGCCAATGATGATACGTTGATGATCTTCCAAAATATCTTACTCCTGGAGTTTAGGATGAATGGTGTTTGTTTTCAGGTTTTTTGTATTATTATTTTGCCTGTAGCCTTCTCTTTTTAGGTTCACTATTATCTTTCTGGATCTTTTAACACCCCTCCAAACCCAGCCCAACCGTTTTCCCGAAAGAAAAAAAAAACTTTCACTTCTCTCTCAGAGTTTCACAGACTGTCAAACAAGCATGTTTGAATTTTAAAGAACTTTTATTCCCTCCCTGTATCTTGCCACACACCCAGTTCTCTGCACTGACTCCCAGAAAATTACCCTCCTCCTAAAAAAGCTTGCCTACCCCAAACCACATGAGCCATTTGGCCAGTTTTCATGCACATTAATAAAACTGTGTGGATATTTTCAAGTGTCAGTGTCAGCCTGCCTTTGTTGGTGTCTCTCCTCTCTGTTCATCTTGACTTATGTGTAACTTTATTGTTCTGAGCAGCATCAAGCAAAAAATTCCCAGTCAACAGAGCAAGTAAGTGTGACCACTGGATAACGAAAATGCTTGCCTTGATATGCGGCCGGTTCATGCAAGCCAAACCCGACCTTTGACCTTTCCCCATTGCCTGAGAAGAATTTAAAGGGTTAATGCCTCCCTTCAGATGCTACCATTATTCTGTGCAAGAAGAAAAAAATCCTCATACGCCATAAAAAAAATCCAACATAGGTTGTTTTAAAAAATGCAGAAGGAATGTGCACTGCTTCTGGATCGGTTTCATGCCTGATGAAATGCTGCTCTGTTGTGCAGTTACTGTACACAGCTGGTGATTCCCATCTAAACATTTGCATCAGAGCCTTTTGACGACCACCTGGAGTCATATGTATGAATGTGTGTTGTTTATATACTTATGAGGACCGAATGCGTTCAAAAAGATGTAAGGAAATTAGACATGATAAATCATGTGGAAACAATAGGTTGATTTTTTTTTTTCTTCCCCTGCCTTGATTACTTTAAATTGCTGTGGGCAGTAAGATTTAAATTCCGATTACTTCCTAATAATGTCACTTTCGTTTTTAGCATGTTTTTAAGTCAAATTTTCACAGGTAAAAAAGATATTTTCGCCACTCTATCTAAAAGAAACTAACCGACTGAAGCCCATCGCCAACAACAATCATTGCACCAGTTCTGATTTAATTTAATTTATTACTAGAAGATAATGTGATTTGATCAAAGGCTTCAGAAATGCTACTAAATGGACCTGTGTGGTAAGACTTTTGTCAACTGCTACTTAGTAGTTCCAAATATTGCCCCTAAAGAAAGACCTCTAAAAACTTACCAAAATAGAACATCCGGTCATTTAAGGTCCTCATAAGTATAAGGATACAGATGTATGTTTGAGTCTGCATGCATGTGTCTCTCATAACTTATTCACATGTCTTCAGACTGGTGCACCCGGATGGCAGCCTGGCAGACCTCACCATGCTCAGCGCCAACTCGGGGGAGGCCACACTGTCCAGAGAGGAGCAGGAGCCGCAGGAGAAGCAGGAGGAGCAGGGAGGGTGGGAGAAGGAGAAGGAGAAGGACCCGGCCCTGGTGGTGATGATGTATGACACTGATATGACTGGCGAGAAGCACAGGACTTTCTCTGACCCGCGGAAGTCCAGCACAGAGGAGAGCCAACCCTGCAGCGCGCGGACTGAGCCGGAGCCGAGCACCGAGCAGAGCTCAGGTACTGAGCAGCTGCAACACAGCAGGTCCACAAACTCCACCAAGACACGGAATATACAGTGGATCCTGTTTGGGGTGCAACTCACTATTATTTTCATTATAAGTTCATGTGTTGAGTATTTCCTTTCTAATCATTTCACCAGTCAGACCATCTATCAAGATCGTGTAGATAAGATATCAGTTTGATACTAATGTAAATGTAAAGCAAAAGAGTGTCATTTAAAGTAACAATATTTTAACTACATCTGAAACATGACTTGTTCGTCCTACCTCCCGCCTCATCAGTTTATATAGAGTCATGCCCACAACCTTTCTCAGCTACTGTTTCATGAAGAAGCAGATGGTGAATGAAGCCAGACTGGAATAACAAGAACACTATACTCAACTCGTGCATTGTTGGTTTTGAATGGGAAGTGCTTGTGTTTTAATGTGCCTGGGAACAAACAAATATCAAAACAAATTGTTGATCACGTTTCAGACTTGTATTTAAACACTTCAGCGTCTCATGTGTTTCCCGCCAAAGTACATTGACACTTCACACATGTTTCTCCTCACTGTGTTTACAGCTGAGGCTCACGTGTGCTGCTCTTCAGCAGCTACAGATCACTTCCCATCATGAGCGCAGAGGCCTTTTCCCTCAGATCTCTCTCAGCTTGTAGCTCTTCAGTCTGCTCAGAAGACATTTGTTGCATACAGTCTTTAAAGGCCAAAGCTCTCTGAGAGAAGCTCAGTCTGCTGTCCAAGTATCTGCTGCCTGCACTCTCACCAGCCAGCCATTAATCATCCTGAGTAAAGCTGTAAAAATCTGTTGTATTGAAGATTTCTGGGTTCAGTAATATTTACTTCTGGTTGTCTGTTCTGTCACAGTGTAGCTCAAGTGGTCACGTTCGGCCATTACATCGCCTGCTAAAGCCAACTAACGCAGCACTATTAGCATATTTACACGGACAGTCACACTGGTCTTAAGTTATTATGCTGTTTATATACACAGACAATAAAATAGGTGATAAAACGCAACACTGCAGGGCCTCTCAGTTTATAATGAGCTGCAAGCTATATGAGCTATATGCCCTCTCAGAGTTTTCTCATCCAAACAATGGGGCCTCTATTAAAACCTAAGATTTTGTGAAAACATACTGTACACCTACCAAACTGTGGCTGGGAGGTTTTATATCCTTTGTGAGAATATAAAACAAAATATGAAGTCATGTCATTCTCAGGTAATTAAAGCAACACTTTCGAATGTGCTTATACACTGGAAAATATTACATTTACAATCATTTTACAGTTTCAGAATACATGTAAAACACATGTTCAGCTGTTAAGTTGACCCCATAAAATGGTATACATATTGACATTTCTCTTTCCCTCACCAACATGCAGATGTCACATGCCACTCCCATTTTACTCTTCTAACGCCGTCACAATACAAACCTAATTTCTTCACTGATATGCATGTTTGCTGAATGGAATTTAATGTGAATACCACTTATGAATGAGAGATGTTACTCATATTAATATAATTATTTGTAGGGCTGCAACTAATTCATATTTCCATCGCCAAATAATGTACTTTTCTTGATTAATCGTTTGGCTTTTAAAATGTCGAAAAATTATAATTCTCAAAGCTCAAGGGGACATTTTCAAATACAGCAAAACCCAATAGTATTCAGTTTATTATAACACAAAACAATTCAACACTCAAGAAACTGGAATTATTGTTTTTTTTTCGCCGTTTTGGTTAAACGATTACTTATTATCTTTTGATGGACAAATCAATACTTTGTTTATTGGATTTTCAATGTAGCAAATGTAAACTAGCAAATATGAAATAATTGCAATTGTACGTGTTTCAGTAGGAGTAGAGAACAACACGTCAAAAACAACAATACGACTAAACAGGGTAGTCACAGAAGGAAACACAGGAGAAAAAATGTAATTAATGGTGATTTTTTTATTTTTTTTTATTTTAAAAAGAAAAAAATATGAGTGCTAATGTTGGCAGAGTCTGATTATCAGAAGATGTTCAACCTCGTGCTGAATATTTAGTGGCTGCCGTATGCGGCGCACTCCCTTAACACTGGACCAACTTTTAAAAACTGTTGTCCTCATTAGTTACGACACAAAAAAGAGACTCATATTATCAGTCTGCTCCAGCTTGAGTTGGTGTTTGAGAAGAATGCTGGTAGAGGAATACTGGTGTTCAAACAGAAGACATACTGCTGTAATTAAGATATAAAACATGTTTCCATTTGCACTTCTTCAGTGCTGCTGTTTTCCCATTTCAGTGTATCTGTTTTTTTGTCTCTGCTTCTTCAGATCTGAAGAATAAATGGCACCTGGTGGTCGACCGTCTGACTGTGCTCTTCCTCAAGTTCCTTGAGTATTTCCACAAACTGCAGCTGTTCATCTGGTGGTTACTGGAGATCCACATCATCAAGATTGTGTCCTGCTACATTGTCCTGGTCTCTGTCAAAGAGGTATGAATGCTTGAGGTTACAATGTGGAACAATGATCAATATCTGGAACAACAACAGGGAGTGGCACTATCAATCGGGTTTGACTTTGATTGACTTTGATTTGACTGCTTAGATACTCGTTAGCATGCGCGCCATCCCATGTGGTACATAAGGCTTCCAGATGGTCCTGCAATTCATATTCTTGGCCTTGATTCTACCAACTGCTATATTGTTATCAGTTTTTAGTAGTAGGAACAACCTAAAAAATACTGTGTCTGTAGGATTATAATCCTTAGTTAGATTTTTTTTTGTTCAATCAATTTGTGCAAGTTTACTGTTCGTTTCCCTTGTGCTACTCCCACAATGGAAAATCCTATGTATTATTTGTACATGTGTTTACTTATATGAGTAGTCGATTTGAAGGTTTCTTTTGGGGCATGCCAGATGTAGCTACGGATGTTTGTACGGGAGGTAAGTTTGTTTAATGTGGAATGTTTAATGTGGACTTTCCACCGTCTGGTTTAACATTGTGCCAGGTGCCACACTGTCAAGATTGCTTCACAAGGCCCTTGATTTGTTCTTAAATTAAGGATTATCATGTCACAATCTGCTATAACATTAACTATACATTTAATTCAGTTCTGAGGCAAAGAGTTATTCAATTTAAACATCACAAGTGTTTACAGTTACTTTTGGCATTGTTCACATTTTCTTGGTTGATTTAATTGCGCTTACACTCTCACTTGGTCTCTTGCAACACTGTGCCAACTTTAAATATTTTGAAATAAACCAAGATTTTCTGTGATAATAGTCTGATGTTATTGGGGCGAACTATAATAGCTGTTTTCTTGCCATCAGGGCTCTTTGAGTTTGGCACAAACTGACTGAGAGGTTTAGTCTGGATAAGCTGCGAGGGCTTTTAGATTCTTATTAAAACTCACTTTTATAGACTTAGATTTATGTAATATAATGATCTTTTATTTATGGTTCTTGACTCTTTTTTTTTTTATTTGCCTCACATTATTCTTCACTTTTTCAACCTTTTTTATATAGACTGCTATGTTTAAGTGTTTAGAAACTTGTAACACACAAAACAAATACTAGTTGTTGTAGTAGGATGAGGATGAAGAGAAAGAGAATGTCACTGGGAAAAAGATGGATGTTAGCTGTTTTTTCTGTCCTCATCGCCTTTATTGTGTCCTGTGCAGGTGTCTTTGTTCAACTATGTGTTCCTGGCATCATGGGCCTTTGCACTGCCCTACAGCCAGTACCGTCCCCTTGCCTCCAGTGTTTGCACTGTCTGGACGTGTGTCATCATCGTATGTAAAATGTTGTACCAGCTGGAGTCTATAAATCCCCAAAACTACTCAAAGAACTGCTCTATGGTGAATACAATCAGAACATGCTCTTTAACAGTCGTTGTTGACACTACATATTGCTCAACTTTATCTTTACTATCCTTCGCTGAAGTTAGAATACATTTTTACTCCATTCATACATTTATATTTTCTTTCCACAGCCAGCAAACTACTCAGAAAGCCAGCGTAAAGAGATGAAGGCATCTCTGCTGTATAGAGAACCAGTGGATCCAGCCAACTGGATCGGCCTGGAGAAGTCTCCTGAACTTCTGGGCTATCTCAGGGTGAGGAGTGGAAACCTTCCTCAGCTGAACGTTTGCAGCATACACTTAATATCAGCAAGGGAAGAACAATTCATGAAACTATGGTCATGAAAATAATGGAATTTGTTAAATGAATAGTTATAAGAGGAGGTTCACTTTCAAATCTGTTAGCTTAGCTTAGCTCAAAGACTGGAAACATAGAGAAACAGCTAGTCTGGCTCCGTCCTAAGGTTACAAAATCTGCCTATTGGCGTCTCTAAAACTCTCTAAATAACACATTATATCTCGTTTGTTTAATCCGTGCAAAAAAAAAAGTGTTTAAGTGTAAAAATGTAAATTAGTTTTTTCCCAGAGTGGTTGTGACTCCAGGAAGTCACTGCTCCTTTAACAGTCAAAACAAGTATTTTCTTTATCAACAGGGACTCAAATGTTACGTTACAGGAATACTTCACCCCCAAAATTATCATGTGTACATAAATTACTCTGTGTTGAATGATCGATGTTAAGATAAAGACATGTCATATTAACTTCAGTTACAATACGTTCAAACTCAGCTTTCCAGTATGAAACGTCAGAAAATATGACAAACTTCCATCATAAGTTGCCAGAAAATTAAATAGGTAAAAAACAGCTCAATGAATGACCAATTGGTTATTTTTATTCAATACATACATAATACATATTTAAATAAATTCCCCATCTGTGCAGAACAACCTCTTGATGCTGGCTCTGTTGGCGTTCGAAGTGACCATTTATCGCCATCAGGAATACTTCAGACTGAGAAACAAACTGACGCCTCCCGCTGCCAGGATCATCTTCCATGGCATCACGCGGCAGCATCTGGACATCGGCATCGTCAGCTTCATCAAATACTTCATCAACTACTTCTTCTACAAGTTTGGACTTGAGGTTGAGACAAGTGAAAAGAGCACACACAAAAAAGTCTGATTTGATCTGAAAACATCCCTTCATGTTTGTGTTTCCTGCGTGTTTCTCTCAGACGTGCCTGCTGTTGGGGGTCAATGTCATCGGGCAGCGTATGGACTTTTTCGCCATGCTTCACGCCTTTGCCTTGATCACAGTCATGTATAGACGCAGGAGGAAAGCCATCGCTGAGATCTGGCCCAAGTACTGCTTCTTCCTGGCCTGCATGCTGACTATCCAGTACTTTGTCTGCATTGGGATCCCACCAGCAGCCTGTAAAGGTTTGTGTGACCAACTCGGCCTGTTTGTACTTATGTATTAGTATGATTTTAAGCCACAATAAACTACTATTGTTATTATTGATTAATCTATAATGTATTTCTATAGTCAATTGCATTATCATTTAAAAAAAAAACTCATTTCAAGTTCCCAAAGACATCTTTGAATTTCTTGTTTTGTTTGATTTATAGTCCCAACCCCACATTATTGAAGTTATAATTATGATATAAATAACAGAAAAGCAGCTAATTTTCACATTTGAGAAGCTGACAATGACAAACGTTTAATATTTTAATAGATTATCCAAAGTGTTTTTAGTTAATGTTCGGCCTTTTAACTATTATTTTTGTATCACAGTACTGTGATTGATATATTTGATGAAACTGTCTGTTATTATGTCCCCAGGCTTAAAATAATCTACTGTATGTATTACTTTAAATGATGTTGTCGGAGCAAATATGTTTATTCACAAAATGCTTATCTCTAAACTTAGACGTCTTGGCCCAGAAGAACATTGAGAACTTAAATTACAAAAATACATATACAATACAATATAATACAAGAAAAAAGCTCTTGCACCTCTGTGTTTTTGATTTGTTACCACGTTAAATCTCAGCCTGGTTTCCTAAAAAAAAAAAATGCATCGTCAATTACTTTTCGAGGGAACAAACCTTTTACCAGAGTACACTGGTATTTTACGTGTCACAAATACGTTTAATCAAAGTCTGCGTAAATCTGCGTAGAAACGAGGTTGAGCTGGATTGCAGTGGATAGATGAGTCAAACAAACACAGGACTTTCAACATATCTATAGTTTTTACAATTGTACAATGTCAACAACATTTTATTCTGGTGACTGGGTTGCTCTTATTTGTAGTCCCTTGCTCCACAATAGACCTGAAATGTATGTCAGACGATAATGGTGCACGTTTTCATTTCAGACTATCCCTGGAGGTTTCCCAACTCTAATACAGACTCCAAAGTGGTCAAGTGGTTCTACATTCCAGATTTCCTCACCCAACCCAATCCATCGTTCCTCATCTGTATGTTTTCTAATTGACATATTTAGTGGTTATTACACTGATGATTGTCCTTATAGTTTCTTGTATTGGATTTATCTTCTCTTCTCTTCTAGATGACTTCATGTTGCTGCTGTGTGCCTCTTTCCAGAGGCAGGTCTTTGATGAGGAAAACAAGGCGGCAGTTCGCATCATGGCTGGAGACAACGTGGAGATCTGCAGAGATCTGGACGCAGCCTCGTTCAGCGTCCACAACCCCGTCCCCGACTTCATTCACTGCAGGTACAGCAACTTACACTAAAGTTATGCTACTATTACACTGCAGCAGTGGCCCGAGGGTACATGGATACAGCCCACGGCACTGAATCCCAGACTTGTATTTCAACACATACATTCGATTTTAAAGTAGATTAATTTGAATTATAACGGTTATTATACTTTTGGTGCCATTGGAGCTCGACTGAACCGGCATTAACACGGAGGACAACAAGACACAGAAATGGAAAGGAAGTGAAGTAGCCGGCTTAATTGATGCTTAATGAGGTTAGATCCCGACAATTAAGTCAAAAGCGAAATGTTATCAAAACAAGCAGCAACAGTTTGGATTTAAGCATTAAGTCGTGTAGTGTCTACAGGTTAGGGTTAGGTTTGTTTATACCTTTCTAAGAGTAAAACATTAACTTTAAAGTGTTACCGATGTTGTTATATAGTGTAGATATTTCTATTTTGGTCGATGGTTTACTGGATAGTACACTGGCCTGTAGTTGTAATGCAGCAATGGGAATTCATTATTTTCACATCACCCTTGGTAGATGTTAAAGACCTGTTTTTTGGTATTTGACGCTCTGGGGATGAGAATGGACTGGTTTGTCATATCAGCTTAAAAGGTGACGATATCTCAACTTGTTTCTGCTGCCCCCTCCAAGTGACCAACAAATCAATTAATGCATTTTCAAAACAAAAAGGGTGCCGCTATTGTGCCAAGTTAGTTACCAAGTAGAGCGTTGACCTCAGCGATGGGCTACAAGGCAGAGGAGCAGGCCGGAGACAGATGGTTGCAGGTTTAGAATTTAGAAACATAAAACAAAGGTATAATTCTTCCCAGTTTAAGCAAGAATCACATGCCGCTGAGTTAGACGCTTGCTTGCTTTGTACCCCGGCCTGTTCAGTCGAGCTGCTCAGAGGCCAACTCGGTAGAAAACTGTTGTTGCACTTGGCAGCTAACTGTGTAAGTGTAGAAATCTTAAGTGGAGTGGTGCTGAATAAGAACATACTCGCTCAGCAAGCCCCTCATCCTAGATAAATAAAGGTAAGACAGATGACAGTAGCTTAGTGATAGATGTTATTGAATACCCAGTGTATATACATAATTCAGAATTTTGGCTGCCGTCCGATATTTTAATCTAGAGCTACAGTAGATACTGATTTTGCACATAAAAAAAGAGTGAAGAGAGGGTTCTGAGAGGCAAGGAAATAGAGAGTGAGTAAGAAAGACAGCGAGAGCATCCTGACCTGTCCACAGTCATTGATTATGTGCTCTTCACATTCCACTGTTTTGATGCGCAAAGTGGACAAGTCTTTTATTAACGCACTCTGCGTCCATCAACAAGCCCGAGTAGAAAGAAAGAGAGCTGTACAGCCCGTCTGTCCACGCCACAGCAGCTCTGCACTTATTCCATTGTTTCCCTCCAGGATCGAATTACGGATAGGGGCGGGGGGGGCGGGGGGATCCATAATCAACAAAAACACTCTGTCCGTCACTCCACGACTCAGACGCTTTTGCCCTGTACTCTAACTCAATAAATAGCTTTTAAGTATGGAAAAAGGTATTCTCTCCCCTGATGAAGAAGGACACTCACTCAGTATTCCGGCCCATCAACGTGTTGTCCGATCCAAACCCACTTCATCAGAGCTGCTTCCTAAACAGTGCAGCTGTTGTTGTGGTCCCGTGTTTTCCCCAGGTCCATCAAATGAATGCCCGTTGCTTCCTATGTTTTCACTTCACACATCATATTAACGGTCTCTCACATGAGAACACAGGGTCCGCACACATGCTTTTAGCATGTTAGACACACACAGGTGTGTGAAACGTATCTGTGCCAGTGAGTGACAGGTGTCGGGTTTCAGCTCTGGATCCCGTTCATTGATCAAACTCTTACCGGTGTCCGGACACTAAGTGATACACTAAGTGTGTTTGATGGGCGAATTATGCACACAGCAACAGAATGAACTTAAATGCTGTTTTGACTTTTATGATGTGGTAAGCGTGCTTCCTTACTAGAAACTTAGCTCAGCTGGCCTGAATCCATGCTGTTTACTTCCAGGTTCATGTGACTCAAATCATGAACTTTGCCCCATCTCAAATGAAGCAGAATGTTTTATTCAATTCAACATACACAATAAAGCCATATTTGGGTTAAATGTCTCTAAAAGAGAGAGTGGGCGAGGAAAGTTAATTATTGACCTTGGGAAATGTAGTTTTTTTTTTATATCAAGGTTTACTTTCTAGCCTTTTCTGGAGCTTTCAAGCACATCTAACAATCTTCATCATCAATTGGAGTTTGCTCCGACGTTATGGATTTGGTTCTGTTGTCACCAGGTGATTACAGTGATTAACATGGCTCTGGAAAAAGCATTACAACTAATTGAGATGCTATAAGATTTTAATTGAATTCAGCAAGTGTTGGAAGAGGTACATTGAACTTTTATTTAAGTTAAAGGAACCAATATGAAAATGTAGATTTTTGTTTTTTGTTTATTAGAAGTAGAAAGGAGTAGAATCAAAATATACTTAAAGTACCAAAAGTAAAAGCTCCTTTCAGATGCATATATAGTAAATCATTGTATTGTAAAACCCATTACTTTATAATGTTATTAAATGATAATTTGAATTTGTAAAGTAACTACAGCTGTCAAATACATGTAGTGGAGTAAAAGGTACAATATTACCCTATGAAATGTAGTGTAATAGAAGTATAAAGTAGCATACAATGTAAATACTGAAGTGCACTACCTCTAAATTGTACTTATTTGAGTTAATATCCTTTCACTCTCTACCTAAAGGAATAGAAATGAAAACCTCCCACTAAAAACTAAATTCAAACTTTCGGAATAGCAACAATTGAGAGCTTCATCTTTACATCACAAACCTGCCGAGTTGGTAAACATGATGCTGTGTTCACTTTATGTCACGCAGACCTCATCAGCTTGTTGAAAAAAGACGTATTAATCAATTGGGAAATCAAGGAAAGATTTCATATTTTTCCGAGAAGAACCACAGTTGCGTTACAGTAACATCGCTGGAAGTTAAATGTAAATGTAAATGTAAATGTAAATATGATCTAATGTTTATACAGGCAAGGCAAGTTTAATTATATAGAATAATCCAGCAACAACACAATTTAAAGCCCTTCACATAAAACATCAAAGGACAAAAGACAAAGTATAAAAAAAACACAGCATAAAAGGACATTCAAATACAATTAAACTAGTCATTACAGAGCCAAGAGAATAGAAAATAAAAACAAGCTAAATTGGAAAAAGATAGAAAAATAAAGTCAGTAAACAACAGAAAAGTCTTCAGTCTTGATTTAAAAGAAGTGAGTGCTGCAACTGACGAGCAGTTTTTGGGGTATTTGTTCCAGATAACATAGGCAGTACATATAATACACAGTATGTTTTGGAGTATGTGTGAACACCTGCTGCAACCGAGGATGCTCTGAATGATGCGTTTACTGATGTCAGATCACCTCTGGGTATTGAAGTGACATTTTTGTAACCTTTACCTGACACTCGGAGCTGCCAAGGCATCCGAAAAATAACTAATTTATCTGTTGAATTTGTTTTCTTTTTGGAAAAATAGCGCTGACGTATCGTTTTCACTTCTGTCTTCTAGGTCCTACCTGGACATGCTGAAGGTCATCATGTTTAGCTACCTGTTCTGGTTCGTCCTCACAATCATCTTCATCACGGGGACCACGCGGATCAGCATCTTCTGCATGGGCTACCTGGTGGCCTGCTTCTACTTCCTGCTCTTTGGTGGTGAGCTGTTGCTCAAACCAATCAAAAAGATCCTCCACTACTGGGACTTCCTGATCGCCTACAATATCTTTGTGATCACCATGAAGAATGTTTTGTCTGTGAGTATCTCAAATTGTATATCGAGATCCGTGAGAAAATCCTTCATAAAGTACATACGAGTCAATATAATGTTTAGATTTTAAAAGCTATGTCTGCATGAATGAAAAACACATTTATTATAAACTTCTTTGTTCTCAATATTTTAGTTCATACCAACACCGCCTGTGTGTTATGTGAAATCAAAGATCTTAATAAAGATATGTAGAGATATAATCTATAAAATAAGTATTCTTGTTCTTAGATCCTGTCTTGTGGATACATCAACTCTCTGATTGATAACCAATGTGGGATGGTCCAGTTGTTCAGTCTGGCCTGTACCATCAAGGACTACAACATTGACACCGAAGCAAACGAGAGTGAGTGGACTCAACGTTTTACTTCTTCAGCACAAATCTTAATTTTGGCTGCAACTAGACATGTTGGTGTGAGTTGCTGCTTCATGTATGTCCATGAGTGTGTTTCCCAAGAAGCTGAAATTAAACCCACACTCTTGTTTTTCAGGCTTAACTCTCAGGGCCAATTTAGTTCAGTGCAGACATAATCTTGTTAATCTTACTGGATTTACAGTGAATACAAAACTCTGCTACGATATTCAGTGAAACAGTAAGATGTATGCACATTTAGAAATAACAAATAACTGAGAGGTGAAAAACAGCACTGAGAGGTGAAAAACTGTTTAAAACGAATATCTTTCTAAATGCAGTCCTTTTTGTTCGTCTTTATCTGTGATTTTTTTTCCTTTTTTTTCAGGATCTTTTTGACAAGGCTTGTTGCAAGTAGTTCTCATTTCGGCCACAGGAGGCTATTGGTCACCACTATCCCATGTTCTATGTATTCATGTAACTTCTTTTTTTCCTGGTCAAACTTTTTTTTCCCACCAATTTTACAGATGATTTTTTTGAGGAAATTAGAAAGATTATTTTGGCAAAACCTTTTTTTTACCTGTCATTGACACATTGAAAACAACACGGTTTCGATGAGACTTAAAAAAAATAAAAAGATCACCAAAATTGTTTTCTTCTCCCCTCCATCACAGGGCTTCCGTAGAAAAAACAGTTTACATTAACATTCTTGATAATTAACCCTCATAAATATCCTCGCTTTCACCAATCATTAGAGAAATGTGAGCTGAACGGCAGCGAGGCCGGGATCATCTGGGACAGTATCTGCTTTGCCTTCCTGCTGCTGCAGCGACGAGTCTTCATGAGCTACTACTTCCTCCACGTGGTGGCTGATATCAGAGCGTCGCAGATCCTCGCGTGCAGGTACCCAGATGAGGCTGAGGCGGCCCGCTGCATAGAGACACCGTGGCTTTTACTGCCATGACATGTTAAAAAGCTGATGTGAAAAAGGTCTACGAATCCGATATATTTAATAAAGACACAAGAGCGCTCTGATGCTACAAGGCCTAAGGTTTCAAGAATGTTTCAGTAAGCAAACAAGATGTAAAGAACTAGATGGACAGACTGTGGACACGGAAGGAAAAACTAAAAGTGCTGATGTGTATTAAGAAAACACGTCTGCCAAATCAAAAATATCCTCCGGAGTTATATGTCAGTATAATTAGAAAGATATGAGACTTGTCAGTGTTTATAATTGTTTTAACAAACAACAGAAACCACAATAATTACAACAATGCTTGAGAGAAAATGTGCAGTTTATTACAAGGGTATTTCAATAAAATTCAACTTTTGTGACTGACTTGCTCAATATTGTGACGTTATAATTACATTTCAATTGGATAATTATGGAATCATAAAACCCATTGAAGGGTTGTGTGAGATTGTTTCAGCTTCCAAAGAAAGTGAATATTCTTTTTGTCAGTAAATAGTAAAGTAGGATCAAGCCCTCACACCGTGACTCGTGTTTTAACCTTTGATTGTGTTTCAGAGGGGCGGAGCTTTTCCAGGCCACGATAGTGAAGGCGGTGAGAGCTAGACTGGAGGAAGAGCGCAAATCTGTGGAGCAGCTGAAGAGACAGTGAGACTCCGCCTGTTTGACTTACTCCATGTGGTGTAGTGCTGTGGTTTGGTGTTGAGAGGCACTAGATGCAATACGAGGGGAAGTTTTGAAATGGCAATGTAGCAATATACCAGTACTGACGATAACCGTGATATTTGAAAACAAATGATATCATGTTAATAACGCCATAATTATACCAATATAATAATGTGTAAATAATTCAGCGCCTCTTAAATTCCAATTGCCAATTAATGCCAATTACATGTGCGTGTTAATTCTAATGAAGAAACATGTCACCCAGTGCAATAGTGTTGCTCTTTGATGTGTTTTTAATATTTTTGTGTACAATAATGGAGCTCTATGGCACATTTAAATAAGATATATTGGGCTTCTGCCAGACAGGCAATGCATTGTTGTTTTTTGTCTTTTCGTGGAATTTTTTGACTATAGAATATAATTACTAAAGCATGGTTATGTCTGTATCCTGACTTTGAGTCTCAATTTAGTCCAGAAGTAAACATGATTAAGAAAGCCATTTAAAATCTATTCTGTGTTAAAAGCAACTCCTGTCTTGGTCTTTACTGTTTCCAGGAAGCCATTGCTCTGTATATCATACTACATAGAGTCAATGTATTCCCACCACTTACAGTTATCTCAGGAGTTACTCATAAGCTCTGATAATATCCACTCACCCGCTCTAATGAGCACTCCACTGTTTCATAACATACACTAATTTGTATATGAAGCCTGGAGATGTTTATGGTCAGTCTGTTAGGCCGTCAGTGATGTTCCTCTGTGTCAATACTTTGTGTCTCTTCACTGCCTCTCTGATCTAATCAGGATGGAGCGCATTAAGGTGAGGCAGCAAAAGTTTAAGAGGGGCAAGGAGAGGATGCTGAGCATTGCACAGGAGTCTGGCGACGGACCGAGCCTCGTCCACCACGAGGAGGAGGATGATGATGACGGTATGACGACGGCTGACTGTCTGCGCAGTCAATGTTAGAAGAGTTGGTGTTGAGGTTAAATGTGTGCTAGTAGTGCTCAAGGAAGATGGGTGAGAGTGTATCAATACCTTAAATTCAACCTAATTCATAACGTATGTTGTATAATGATGTATTTGCATTCGTATTTGATCTAAAAAAAAAAGAGCAGCTTAATAGAGTAAAAAAAAATATGACTTGAATTGTAGAATAATTATTTTTTTTATGAAATGTTGCATTGATGTATTTGTGAAATTTTAGGAGCACAGCGAACGAAAGCCAAGACCAAAAAAAAGCAGTGGTGGAGGCCGTGGGTTGACCATGCTTCCAGTAGGTTGACCCCCAACCATCTTTTTTCTCTTACTCCACTCTGATTGGCCCTTGTGTCCTTGACCAGAACGCTGAGGATTCCCATACTGCCCCAGGGCTCTGAAGGCACCAACACAGTAGTCTTGCGCCAATCAGACTTTAGTCTTTTTCTGTCTCTATTTAAGGGCCCTTGTTACTACCTGCAGCTCTCATGTACACTATGTGTGGAGAGGCTCTTCAGTTTCAAGATGATCTATTAAACCGTGTCGGTATCGGTGCACCGCAGGGTTGCCTTAAATAGACACAATGAGACTTTTGCAAGAGAAAATGACTAATGTTTGGAGGTTTGTACTTGACATTGTTTAAAACATAATCCTCGGTCTCACCTAAAGAGCCCACAGTAGAGAATCACTCTGTTATAACACATTTTCATGCAAAGATATGAAGTCGACTCGCCTTTATTCTCAGTACTGGAATAAAGGATGAAAGGGTTTGTTCATTCTTTGCCTGTGGACATGATCACCAAACAGGAGTAAATAAAAAGGGAACGATTGGACCAGTGATTGAATATATAAAATGACGACCTTTACTGTCTCTTTGTGGTAAATAAAAACAAATACCAGTATCTTTGTGAGTCAATATAGCGGTCGCCTGTTTGGTTTGAACTCATGTCTCATGTCGTTCTACACCCCTACATGACATTTTCAAATTATTTCTCCATTTCATCTCTTTGTCATCTGATGTTTCATCTCCATATCCCAGCATCCTCCCTCACCTCCCGCCCACTGCGGTTCTGTTCAAGGACATAAGTCAGCCTTGTCTATCCCACTTAACTGCTGTAGACAGGAGTTCCTTACTCTGTCGAGTAGCTTAAAGGCGACTGTGCTGACTGGAATAATTTTCTATTTAATCAACGACCTTCATTGTGCTTTGCACTCATAGTTCTATCAGTAACATTATGTGTTTTCTGCATTTTCTGTTTCATCCTTACATGGCTCTGATGTTTTTAAATGCGTGTCTATTTCACAACTTACTGTAGACTCAGTTAAATGTTTAAAAGTAGTGCATTTCTTACTTTTATGGTAAGTGGTTTTATTTTCCTGCATCTTCAGCAAGGGAACCCTTTCTGAACCTAATTTCAATGTTGTTGAAAAAAGATGAATGACTTCAGCCTCTGTTTGACTGAATATAACTACACTTTACCCTTTGCTCCCTTCAGTGGTTAGAAGTGGAGACTATTACTTGTTTGAAACCGACAGTGAGGATGAGGATGAGGAAGAAGAGGAGAAAAAAGACGATGAACAGCCAAAGAAGTCGGCGTTTCAGGTGACTCCCACTAGTGTCTAATCCGTTTCAGTGTGAAACAAGATTTTATTTCTGTCTCTGTCACAGTTATCTAATCAATTACATTCTTTATTATTGATGAGGATGTTGCAGTCACTAGAGGTAAATAATAACGTATCTTTACTCAAGTACAAGAAATATAGTACTTTTTACTTCATTATATTTTCTGTATCCAGGGGAAGAAAAAAATTTACTAAAATCCTTTGCTTAAGTAAAAGTACCAATACAACAATGTAAAAAATACTCCAATACAAATAAAAAATCTGACATGCGCAAGTAAAAGTACTGAAGTAAATGTACTTAAAGTACAAAAGTAAGAGTATTGTAACGTGTGAACGTGTCAGCATTTTACAGTTGTAGCTGGTCAAAGTGGAGGTATTTTTTATCTGCTTCAGTAAAAGTCCAGTGGTTCCCAAAAGGATCTCAAGATAGATCTAAGGGGTCGTGAAATCATTAATGGAAGAAGAAAGAAGAAAAAACTAACTTCTGATAAACCAAATTTGTATTCCTTTTTTTTTTCTTGTTTAATTTTATATTTAAAGCAATAATAAACCACGTAAGGAGGTTAGATGTCTTTGGTGACATCTGAAATGTGACAAGAGGCTCCAGCTAGACTACTTTCAGTCAAACTTTCAGTTCAAAAGATCACACGCATCTATGTTTTATTTGATCAGCATGTGTTTTTCACGTGTACAATCCTAACCTGAAAATAAGTTAACCTCTGTTATTTCTAATAATATGAAATAATGTTCTACTAATCCTCTCCCACTCTGTCTCTTTGTAGCGAGCTATTGGAAAGTTTGTCTCTGCTGTTCTGGCCTTGCCCAAGTCTATCATTAAGCTGCCTAAAACTATACTGCAGTATGTAGTCAAGGCAGGCAAGGTACTCACCACTAGAACTAATTAGCTAGCTTGCTTTCTGTATGAACAGCGCTTAAAGTAACTAATAACGCCCCAGCTAACTGCCTTTCCAGCTCATGTTTGGTGTTCTGCTTCTGCAGAAATAACCAGATGTGAAACATATTCACACACCACCTTGCTAGATGAGTTTATCCATATCAAAAGCAAATGCTAATTTGGCATAAATCATCAAACATAAACTGGAATAGAAATGCTTTGGCTTTTTCTCTTTTGCATGTTGTTTTGATTTGAAGTGGGCTGCATGAACTGGAGCATAATGCTGGGCATTATGTTGGTTGGGTTATGTGTTTCTTGACTGTTTTGACCTTTTCATTTTGTCTTCTGCTGTGAGCATTGCATTTGTGAGTTATTATGATCAGTGAGTCAGTATCAGCAACTGGTGTTTGGGCCTTGTCTCTGTGTTTGGGCATGTTTTCATGCAATATCAGAACATGTTATATTGTTTATAAAAATGGTCGGTTGTCATTTAAAGTGTACATGATTTGTAATTGAGAGACTAAAACGTGCAAAATCACCTTAAAATGCTTGTTGTTGCTGACCTTTGTACCTCATAACTCCTATTCTTCATATCCTTTCATCGATACTAAAGTCCCTCTCTCTACTCTCTAGTTTCTTTATCACGCCTGGATCACAGACCCCAAAGCGGCCCTCAGGGCACGAGGGAAAGAGAAACGCAAATTTTGGAAAAAATACACCAAAGGAGTTAGACACAGAAAAAGCAAGAAAAATGGTAAGCAAGTCTACTCGCATGAAACACACTTTAACTTTAGCCATGAGTGTGAATGAATTTGCTTTTCAATTTCATTCTTTCAACCTTAATGAGATGTCTTTACTGTACTCCAGCAGGTAGTGTGACCATAGAGCTTGGTGAGCTCTCAGATGGACAAGAAAAAGATGAAGAGGACAAGAAGTCTGCTGGTCCAGGTTGGTTTCTCCTCACGAAAGAATGTTAAGTTAAATTCCTGCTTCATATAGTGTTGATCACTATTGTGTGTTAGTTTTTATCCTTTTTTTATTTGGCTGTGAATAGGGGGGTTGATGGACGATAATGAGTTAGGCCTCTTATACAATTATAGAATGGAAAGAATATAAGTTATCTGCAAAAAAGTAAATTGCTTTCTGCTACTTTAGATGGACATTAAAAAATTCCAACATTCTATGTTTTTTTATTTTATTTTACAGTTTGCTAATATTTGAGGGTTATTCCTTCTACAGACAGGAGGAGGATTATTAATATGCTCTGTAACATTTTGTAATGTCAGTTTGCACAATTTCTTCATATTGAAATGAAATAATCAGCTATTTCTTACTGCCACTATTTTGCAATTCTTTTGTTTTGTGTTAGACAACATCATCAAGCGAGTGTTCAACATCATAAAGTTCACCTGGGTGCTCTTCCAGACGATGGTGGACAGCTTCACCAAGTGGATGAATGACATGTGCAGGGAGTACATCGACATCTCCACTGTGCTGCGTATAGAGCGCTGCATGCTGACCAGAGAGGTCAAAAAGGTTAGTTTTTAAATTGGAATTGGTCTTGTTTTCTTTCTTTTTTTTTTACATTTTACAAGCCAATTGAAGAACTTTGTTGTAATTAAGAGAACCAGTAATTGTTTAACTCCTCTTCTCCCACCAGGGTAACGTGCCATCTAGAGAGAGCATCCACGTCTACTACCAGAAGGCCATGAGGCTCAACATGTCCAGGCAGGCCAGTTTGGATCAGCTAAGTGAGGACGAGTCGGCCTCGGGCTCCACCAGGGTCCACCAAGGGCGAAGAGGCTACCCCATGGAGAGCCAGGACTCCACAGCCTCCAGAGACAGCATATCCAGGTACACAGAGTCTCAGCAATACAGCATGGAAGACCAAATGAGTCCCCATCATGAAACGTTCCAGGGAGGGTTCACAAGTGGTCAGAGAGACCGCAAAATAATACATTCTAGCTTCATGACTTCTTTCTTCTATAGTTCTCTGAACTTTCTGTCTCATTTTTAGGTTGTAAATTTAAAAAAAAGAAGCTTTCAGTGAACAGGGACATTTATTTTATCTTTTAAGGTTTTAAGATTAAGCAAGTGTAAAATAAACCATTAAACTCATATACTTCAGCACTTTATTGCAGAAAATTCTTCTTTTATTGTTAAAGCATGACTGGACAGGACACAAATATGTTTTTGATTTTAACATGTTTATTCCCTGTTGTGCCAGCACCACAATTCCTCAGATTCTTGTTTTTTGTATTGAAAATTGTACAGATTAGTATTACTAAAACGTGCCCCTGAATGATCAATTGTAGCTCCACATGTGGATACATTTTGGCACAGGTGTCTCCCATTAATGTTTTTCCTGCTTCCCCCTTGTCTAGACATGCAGATAGTTTGAGGTTTTATTCGTCCAGGTTTTGAGATATGACATTTAAAATGACATTTAATGATGTTTAACAACAACATTTGTGATTTGTGAACCGTTTCATTGGAACTACTTTCGGCTAAAGGAATAGTCCCTATAGCGTGTGTTGTGGGGTGACTGGGGTTCAATGATAGAGAAGGGTTGTCCTTCAATCAGAGGATCGGCGGATCGATCCCCGGCTCCGCTAGTCAATGTCAATGTGTCCTTGGACAAGACACTTAACCCCAAATTGCTCCCGTAGTTGTGCCTACTGTGTATGAATGTTAGATACTCCCAGTGGGCAGCCAGTGCCATCAGTGTATGAAAGGGTGAATGATGACAAGTAGTGTTAAAGTGCTTTGAGTCGGAAGACAAGAAAAGCGGTCTACAAAGTACAGGTCCATTTACTATTTGATTCAGGAATAAAATGTTGTTTGAATGTATTTCAATGTAATTGTCAATGTCACCGTCATTGTATTGGAGGCAAACATCTCTGAGACGGATATCTTAAACCCTTATTAGCCAATAAAACCGAAGCTGTCTGCATGGCTACATACCCCTAGAGGTGAGAGAGAATATGTCACTGTTTTTTTAGCATTTGGGTGCATTATGGTGTAAATGACAGCCATTGACAGCTGAGGTAGTTCAATAACATCACATTTGAGCCATTTCATCCTCATTCTTTTCCACATTTTAGGATGATCATATTCCTGCTCGTTTTTTTTATGTTAAGTTTGGATGCTTTTATTACACATTATATGGGGAAACCTAACATAGATCCCATCTCATCTCATCATCACTAATCATTCCATCTGTCACTCTCACCATCTCTCAGTGCCTTCACTGAGGCCACCACACTGTTTTCTCGCCAATCCACCCTGGAAGACCTGGATGGAATGCCAGAGTGCATTCCCAAAACCAGCGAGCGGGCCAGGCCCAAACTGCGTAAGATGTACGGCTTGGACGTGTCCAATTCGTCAATGGACAGCTGCAGCAGCTTCTTGTCCAGGTGCCTGGTGTCTGCATCATCCATTTACGCACGTTACTTCTCATTGACACGGACATGAAGAAGATCCATCACGTCTCCTGACTTCTGTTTTTATCAAAAGACTCATCCAAATCATTGTTTGTCTTTTTTATAACCCTTTTTTATTACATTCTGTAAAAAATGCAAAGATAACCAGAAAAAAATGCATGTTATTTTTTCCTTTTGAAATGGAAGGTTTTCACCCAGTAACAGTGATATGAAAAGACATTTTACAGATCTTTGATGGTTTCTCTTCAGAAATTGTCTTTCTGTAATTTAGGAATGAAACACCACTTTTCTTGTTTCAGTGATCATTGAGACATACAGTAGTCAACAACAACAACAAAAACACTTTACTTTAATTATTTAGTTGTAAGCAGATATAGATGTTTATTATTCTATTTGTCAACAACCGTATCAAAATAAATAGAAAACCGTAGAGTGCAGATCTCTTCCAGGTGTGTCTGCAACGACCGCAGCTGTAATGTGTGATTGAATTAATACAAACTACAATTGCTTCGTCTAGACCGCAAGCGTATCAGACTTGTTTTTTCACTTGCACGTCTTAAGCAAGAGATACACTCTAATGTTAATCTAGACAGCTGTCTGCACATGCTCCAGGCAGCTAAACTCAGTTCACTGTGTCACAGCTCATGCTGACTGATTAATGCTCCCTCTGAACAGAAACTGTCAGACCTGCTGTGTGTACCGGCTGCTAACAGCTAACTAGCTCTCCTCCTACCAACGTAAGAAGATGCGCTACGTTGTAGTCCGTGCTCGGTTTAGTTTGTTATTTGGTAAGCAATAGTTAGACATACATATATACACAGGCTACATGCAATTGTCTTAAGGAGCCATGCAAATCAAGGAACTATTTTAATCTATAGCGAAAACAGTAATTAAAACTACGTGCAATTGAGCAGATAGGTTTTTCATTTATTCTGTGTAAATTAGGTGGCTGATTCTATTTCAAACATCCAGTTTTTTTATTTCCATGTGAAGGGATAGACTTGACTCAATCCCTGCTGCTTTTGTCCCCTGCAGTGAACCGACCCAGTGCGTCACGCTCTACTCCAGACAGGGCACCACAGACACCATAGAAGAAGTGGAGGATGAGCACGATCAAGGGGAAGACAAACGGCAGCAGCGGCAGGTTCTCTGGGAATCCCAACAACTAGATGAGAGTGAGGGGGCCGAGGGCGGTGGCTGGAGTGATGCCGAACCAAAGGAGAAAGGGGAGGAGGAGGAGGAGGGGGGCCAGGAGAGCCAGGAGGGCCTGGAGGGCCTGGAGGGCCTGGAGGGACTGGAGGGACTGGAGGGCCTGGAGGGCCTGGAGGGCCTGGAGGGCCTGGAGGACCAGGAGGGACTGGAGGGACTGGAGGGACTGGAGGGCCAGGAGGGCCAGGAGGGACCAAAAGACCAGCACAGAGAAAAGAGAGAAGAGGCACCCTGGGAATCCTTAGGCCCAGATGAGGGCCCCTCTCTCAGGCTGGAGGAGACGAAGTCTGCCGCTTCTGCCCAGGAGAAAGACTTCACCACTGAGAGTGAGGATGGAAGAGAGCAGCAGGACTTCATGCAGACAGAGGGGCGAGTAGGGCTGCTCTACACTCCCGATACAGATGCTTCTAAAACGTCTGACGCTGACGTGCCTCCCAGTTACAGCAAGGCCGTCAGCTTCGATCGTCTGGAAGTTAGCGATGACGAGAGTGACATGGACAGGAAGAGGCGCATGGTGATGACCTCTGACAGCCGCTCAGACAGCAGGTCAGACATCATGTTGCCCTCTATGACCACTGAGCTGACCGCCAGCGAACTGCTGCTCAACAAGTAAGTCCAAAAACTACCAAAACCTGTTCAGCATGAAGCCTCACAGGAATCACACCCAACAGTTATTTGTCTCAGACCTTTTACTGCAGATTCATCTTGTTCATTTTAGAAATAGCATTGTGTGTGTGTGTGTGTGTGTGTGTGTGTGTGTGTGTGTGTGTGTGTGTGTGTGTGTGTGTGTGTGTGTGTGTGTGTGTCAAACCGAGCAATCAGATGTCACTGTAAATTCGGCAGACACATTAATTACAGGTGTAAATGCAGGTTGAATCGTATCTAGATGTGGTTGTTCTGCATCTGTTTGTTTTGTATCTCTTTGTGGTTGTTTGTGTGTGTGTCTCTTTAAGTGACATTTTACGGGTGAAGCCCAGGGGCCCATTCAGTAATCCACCCATTTTTGTGAATCAAGAATAACCCAAATAAACCCAGATATTTAGATTCCGAAAAAGAATCAAATACCAAATTAATCCATCTCTTTATGTCTGTTCAGGATGTTTTATGATGAGGAGCTGGAGCGGTCAGATAGATTCTACCAAAAACAGCCTCTGATCCTCCAGCTCAGCTACGCCCTCTACAACATGTTGGTGGCCAACTCAGAGATGGTGTGCTTCCTGGTCATCATCATCAACCACATGGTATCGGCCTCCTGCATCACCCTGGTCCTTCCCACCTCCATCTTCCTCTGGGCCATGCTGTCAGTTCCCCGGCCCAGCAAGCGCTACTGGATGACTGCCATCGTCTACACTGAGGTACAGTCAGATATAGAGGGACATTTTGTATTTGCATTGGTGAGAATATGTTGAATATCTCAATTGAGCATAAAGTTTCGGTACGGAGGACTGGACCACCTTGTTTATGCTGGCAGAAAGTTGAGACAAGCTCAGAGAGCTTCACTCTTTAAACACTTTTTGACAATTGCATCCAACATGTATGAGTAAAAAGATTGATTTGTTGTATTGATTATAAATATTAATGGACAGATAAAATAAGAAACAGACTATTGCATTGTAGTCGAAGAGTTAAGTATTCACTTAATGAGTTTCTATTATGTTTCATTGGAAAACTCCCTGACAGCTTGCCTGTCTGTTTGTTTCTCCTCCAGGTCACCATCGTCATCAAGTACTTCTTCCAGTTTGGCTTCTTAGACTTAGGCGAGAACAGTGTTGAAATGAGTAAACCATATTTTATTTACAACATCATTGGAGTGGAGAAGAAGAACGGCTATGTCCGCTACGACCTGGTCCAACTACTGGCTCTCTTCTTCCACAGATCCATTCTGAAGGTTGCTGCAAACACAGAATATTTTGACAATTTTAACCTGAATATGTGCCTCATAGTAAATGATAAAAAGGTTGATATTATACATTTTTATAATTGTCAACAAATTCCACAAAAAGACCCAAACCAACAACAAACATGGATATATGTTTGTTGTATATATGTATGTATATATGTATATATATATGTATATGTATATTAGTATATAAATACACATATATACTATATATATATATATATATGTGTAGCTTCGCTATAACACATTAGACAAACTAACTATCTATGTATGTATGTATGTATGTATGTATGTATGTATGTGTGTGTTTAGTCTAATGTGTTTGGTTTATTCAATGTATGCTTCTGTCACTTCAGACACAGTTCACATGTGATTGCATCATCTGACTGTATCATGTTAATATCTAAGATGGCACCTTGCACGGCCATCATGGAGCATTAGCCTTTAGCAACACGAGCTGGCTGATATTCAATCTTAAATGAAAGGGCACTATTGATCCAATTTAGATGCGTGTCCCTGATGCACAGACATTGAGTCTTACTCGAACATTTCTCTCCATCTGTTTCTTGCAGTCTTCCTTCTTTCTCAACAAATTAAAGAAACTCTTTATACTGCACTGTGAGCTATTTATGATACAAACACTGGAACTGTGATTGTTTGGGATGCACTGTGAAATGTTTGAATGCAACTGCACTCCCTGTCCCAGACCCTCAATTAATCTGGGCATAAAATATCTATATACAAATCCCTGCCTTTTCCCTCTTCTTTTCATTTTCAGTGCCACGGCCTTTGGGACGAGGACGACCTCAAAGGAAAGAGAGAGCCCTCTCGTCAGAGCGAGTCGGACGACGAGGTGAAAGACAAGGAGAGTCTGGGGTCTGAACACGCCTCCTCACTGATGAGTGAGGGGAGAGGCTCCACTCACACCTTGAGATCCCTAAACTTTGGGACCTCCATTGATTCAGGACATGTCCAGGTGCACTACCCGCAACAGCAGACCTACCAGCGTCGCAAGAGCTCCAGCGGAGGCTCGCACATTTCTCACCGATCACACCACACTTCTGCAAGGTCCAAGAGAGGTGAGGATCTTTCTCTATTGTCTATTTCATACTACTAACTAGAAAACATGAGGCTGAATGTGGGACAGTTAACACTCTTCCCTTAAAGAAATCCTCTGGGCTTGTGGTCTAGAGTCTTCACTAGAGTCTTCATTCTTGGATTAAGTTTTTTGTGTTTATGGATTTTACGCTTTTATCGGTGACTCAACGCCTCGTCATGACTCATTTATAGCTCGAAATGTAAATTGTTTCCACAGGAAGTACAACTTCCCACAACAGCAGCCACAGGGACGGCAGCGAGGCCGGCGTCCATCAGAAGACCCGCAAACAGATGATCATGGAGAAGCTGAGGGAGCAGCTCCTCAAAGGAAAAGCTGTCGTCACAAAGCGGTACAATGACGCACAGCTGGTTTACAAAAGTAGTTTTTTTTTTGTCTCCACCCACGGCTGCATACCGGCCAACAGTCCTCACTGTAATTATTCAAGGAAGGTTGTAACTTTGAGTGCAGTGATGAGAATTGTGCTCAGCAAGTATTCTGGAACGAACAATGGAAAATCATATCAGACAGCAGCTAAAACCTTTCAATGGTCTAAATTTAGACCTTTAATTACAGCATTCCCGTTAGACCAGTCAGTGTAATTTTGTTAAGTGCTGCAACAGACGATCAAAACATGTTACTGTTCTAAATGTAATCACGAGCGGTTTCTGCGATATTACGTCTGCAGCAGTAGTTGAAACACATAGAGAAAATATTTATATCGCTTATTTTTTCACTCAAAATAAGACCAGTGGTGTCTGACCAGATCGCTAGAAAACTTACATGTATTTCTTTAACCTTTTAAACCTGTCCTGGCCAAGATAGGCAGCATTAACGATGTGTTACAAACAACATCAGACAAAACATGCAATACAATCATAATTAATGTAATTAAATAACCACAAATAGCATTTCTAATATGATAAGATTTCAATCGAAAAATGTGCCCCAGGCTGTTGTGAGCCATGCGGATAACTAAGAATAAACCCAAATTATACTTTTGTGAATAATTTGCACGACTCCTATGACATGCCTGGACAATTGGAAAATGATTTTTGTACCAAAGAGAAAATTCTAAATATGAGAAAATTGGCTAAATGCAGCAAGTTATCCTAAATAATTCTAAAGAAAAAAAAAATTCTGTTGTACGAGTGGTTCTTGAATGACGCCAAATATTTCTTCCTAGGTTTATGAAGATCTACCTTCCCATAAGGCAGTTTTTCTATAACTTGATCCACCCAGAGTACAGCGCAGTCACAGACGTCTATGTGCTGATGTTCCTCGCTGACACAGTCGACTTCATCATCATTGTGTTTGGATTCTGGGCGTTTGGTGTAAGTTTTAGAATCAGGTTTAAACCCATAAATAAAATCCCTTCTGACAAAGTTAACATTTAATTTCATCCCTTCTAGAAACACTCTGCTGCGGACATCACATCGTCCCTGTCGGAGGATCAGGTGCCGGGACCTTTCTTGGTCATGGTCCTGATCCAGTTTGGGACCATGGTGGTGGACCGGGCTCTCTACCTCAGAAAGTCCGTCATGGGCAAAGTTGTCTTCCAGGTCCTCCTGGTCTTTGGCATCCACTTCTGGATGTTCTTTATCCTGCCAGGAATCACAGAAAAGTAAGAACTCAATCCTCCGTCATATTAGATATGTTTGTATTTCATCTCAGGTCAGTGAGTGTCCCGATTAAACATCCTTAGTTTAAAATATGGTTTAGTGTCTGTGGTGCATGCTTTTTATCTCTCTTTTTTCTTAGTTCCTATTCAAATAAATAAAAGCATCTCAAAATGTTTGATTCTGAATGTTTTACAGTTGAAAGGAATTTGTTCAGTCCTACTTTTCTTTGCGATCATGTTTTTTTGTTTGCAAAGCCTTAAAAAAATCTGAATATTTTAGTCTTTGTGCTGTCTTTAAATGAAAAAAAGATTCAGACTACTTCAATTTTACAAACTGTTTTGCTTCTCTTTCCTTCGTAGACGATTCAACGAGAACACAGTCGCACAAATGTGGTATTTTGTCAAGTGTATCTACTTCGGGCTGTCAGCTTATCAGATCCGCTGTGGTTATCCCACCCGCGTTTTGGGAAACTTCCTCACCAAAAGCCACAATTATGTCAATCTCTTCCTGTTTCAAGGGTGAGTTCCTCTGGTAAAGTATATTTTCTTCCAGCTGGGCAAACCGGTCCAAGGCTCCAATGGTGTCGGAGGTTGTTAACCAGCTGATGTTGCAAGAATTGAAGGAGAACGACAGGATTACACCTGGAGTTATTTGTTTGAAATATGTGTAAACAAGATGTTTATTTAGGATATTTTGGGAAGGTTCTTTTGTATGTATCAGTATTCAATTACTGTCACTTCAAGCGAAAATGCTGAACATTTGCTGTAATACTCAAATGTGAATATCTTGTATTTTGGTTGGTTAGCGAGGTAAAACAACCAATTTATAGACTTCACCAAGATCTCTGTACGTCTGGAAGCACGTCCAGGAAGCACACAATCCCTAGTCATACCAGGTTTATGTTTTGTTATGGTTATTATTATTATTATTATTATTATTGAATGTATTTAACAACTCCAGTTAGGTTATGTTAGAGTAAAAGGAAGTTCATGTATTACTTTATGGTTTTATGAAAGCCACAGAGAGATCATTGAGTTTTCCACCAGTTTTAACCAGCTTTTAACAAACTTCTCCAGACTATTTGTGCTCTAGAGATCTGGCTGTGTTCAAGTATGTCCTTTACTTAACCACAAGTATCAATACATCAATGTAAAATACTCCATTTCAAGTAAAAGTCCTGCATGAAAAACCCTACTATTAGCAGCTAAATGTAGTCAAAATAGCTAGTTTGAACTACTTTATATACAGTTTTACATCAGGAGACAGCAGATATATCTGAGGGGTCGTGAGATAATTATTGGGAGAAGAAAAAAGAACAAACATAGTTCTGATACACACATCTGTTTTAAGCTTTTTGACTTTTTCTTTAATCGTTTATTTTTGGTGAGATATTATATAATTTTAACATTTATTGACATGAAACTATGTGAGGAATTTAGAGGGAAACATCTTTATTTGGTGGAGCTGTTAACAACTTCTGAAATGTGACCTTGACTACACTGCTTTCTACAAGAAGTCAGAAGCCAACAAGGTTGTAAACCACTGTTTTAACGATGTGTTGTGTTTTCAAAGTTTATGTATTATCCATTGTGTTACATCTTTTTATTAAAAGAAACTTGTAACTAAAGCTGTCAAATGTAGTGGTGTAAAAAGTACAATATTTGCCTCTGAGATGTAAGTTAGTGGAGTAAAAGTATAAAGTAGCATATATGAAAATACTCATGGACTCATGGAAATATGTAGGTACTTGTACTTTACATCAATGTACTTAGATACTTTCCACCACTAGATATTTATGTACAAATGTGTAGTGGTCACCAACAGCTTGTAATGCTGACCAGTCATATTACTCTTAACTCATTTTAATTGAGATCTTTTATCGTTGTTTTGGTCTCTTAGTGGATCAAGTGGAATCAGATTTTATTTTCTTCTCAAATTTTGCCTAAATAACTAAGATGTATCTGTTTGTAGTTTCCGCATGGTGCCATTCCTAACAGAGCTGCGAGCCGTGATGGACTGGGTTTGGACTGACACCTCGCTGTCTCTGTCCAGCTGGATCTGCGTGGAGGACATTTACGCTCACATCTTCATCCTCAAATGCTGGAGAGAGTCTGAGAAGGTGCTTATCATTGGGGCCTCAATGTACTGAGAAAAAGTGAATCGCTTTCAGAGCCAAAGTCTGCCATGTTGGAAATCATGCTGAAATGTACTTTTGTGATGTGTAGAAGGGGATCTTTTCTTTTAGGAATGTGAACCTCAGTTTAGCTGTCACTTTCTGCACTGAGCTGTATATTAGTGAACAAGGATATGTTTTTTCTATGGTGCCTAATATTCCCAAAAGGGTACTAAAAATATGTTTATTCTACGACCTCACTCAAGTAAATAATGCACTCTTGCGGTCCTTCCTCTCCTGAATTTTTTTCTTCTTCCAGCTTTACTTTTGAATCCTGGTCCAATTAATTGCCTAATTCTAATGGATTTATAAAAAGTAGCCATTACCATTGCCTTGTATCCAGGTCAAATAAAACATCTCACTGTCCTTTATTGCATCCATCTGCAGAGGTATCCCCAGCCGCGAGGCCAGAAGAAGAAGAAGGTGGTGAAGTACGGGATGGGAGGGATGATTATCGTGCTGCTGATCTGTATCGTCTGGTTCCCGCTGCTCTTCATGTCCCTTGTTAAGTCTGTAGCCGGAGCTGTCAACCCACCGCTGGATGTGTCATTTGAAATCACCCTGGCTGGCTTTCAGGTGTGAACACAGTTTGTTTTATCAAATCATTTGAGCCAAAACGAGCTTGCCGAGTGCTTTACTGAGAAACTCTGCCCAAAGCTAAACGCTAAAATCCTTCTTGAATCAAGTGAAATCCTGCCTCCTTTGAGAAGTAGACATAAATAAGTCTGTGATTCATTCTAAGGAATTTAAACTGGCACTATTTTGATCAGATGTGAGAGAGAAGCCAGAGGATCGTGACCGTATTCTCTAGGTTGTGTAGGTATTCTGGCTGCAGGGTTTAATGTTTGATTGTGTATCTGGGAAACACAAGTACTAAAAACAAACAAACAATTTCCTCTTCTTACAGCCCATCTTCACCATGAGCGCTCAGCAAAAACAATTGCAGATGGTGACAAAAGCCGAATATGAATCTTTGGTTAGGGATTATGACAATGACGATGTAAGTATAACAAATGTTAAACAAATACAATAAGTCAGATGTGTAGTGTGTTGTTTTAGTCACTATTGAAAAATACATCTGGTTTCTGCTCTAGCTCAACACTCTTCTTTACAGGGGCTAATTATCCGCTAGACATTTATATTTAAAATAGTTCTGCTCAAGCACTCCTAGGTCTCTCCGTCTTTAGTGACCGTCTTGCTAATGCCGCAGATTTTTAAACGCTGTTCAGTTCTGCTTGCCTTTTCCTTGTCGAGTCACCCAAATGCTTGCTTATGAGGGAAAGTTTTTGAGGTCACGTTTATCATGTTTATACTCAAAGTTTAGGGACTTTGACAACCTGCTAGTTAGCAGGTTTATAAGAACAAAAAAAAGCAGCAAATCCTCTCAATTGAGAAGCTGTAATTGGGGAAAGCTCAGAATTTTTTCTCGAACAACTTCATTGATTTATTGATTATTCAGATAGTTGGCGTTCTATTTTTCTGTCAGTAGTCTACTTAGTTACTTAACTAATTTATTCTGCTCAAAGTAAACAAATAAAAAAATATATTTAAAAAAAATACAGTTAATCCTCTGAGGAACATGAAGGCCTGTACCAAACTGAATGTCAATCCTCCCAGTGGGGGAGACCAACCAGCATTGCCCTGCATAGAGTCACACCGCCATGTAGTTGGGTAAGAATTCCACACATTGCACATTTTAAATAATGTTCCCACTATGTGAATTTGTTCCGCTGTTAGGACGCCTCGCAGTGGCTGGCGGGCTACTTGCCGGAGGACCTGATCATCGCAGAGCTTAAAGGCAGCTCCAACTCTCTGTGGACTATTAGTCCACCCAGCAGAGCCAACCTGATAGACATGTTGGGATCTGAGGAGGAATTCCCCATCACTGTTGCCTGGTCCGTGCAAAGGTACCATAATTCACCTTAACTATGTGAAACACCTTTCGCCATTTTGAAATGAAACTATGTCATCCACGTGAATCGTGTAGATCCAAAGAGTTTTTATTTATTTATTTTGGGGGGGGGGGGGGGGTCAACTCGCCACCCAGCGTTTCTGAGATTGGAGTGAGACACGGAGAAAAGTTGATGTCGTGATCTTCGCAAATAGAAGATCTTTGATGTGTCGAGTCTTGGCCAATCAGCGTTAAGATGTCTACAGCGGCTTCATTTCCCTCCCACCAGTTTTTTAATAGCAAGCTAATCAGTTCTACCTACCGACACCTGACTACATATAAGGAGAGGACAAGTGGAGATTCTATCCAACTAGTATTTTAATAAAAAAAACGAAATGAGTTACCTCCGTAGGGTGGCCGGGCTCCTGTTTATATTTAAGGGTTTAAGATCTACATGTAGAAAAAAGTCTATCCTCCAGTTAATAATAATAATAATAATTATTATTTTTATTTTTTTAACACTTTGGTATTGACAAAAGAAGAAATAAAACCCATAATGATCATAGTTTGTCAGCTTCTCGACGAGTGACGCTGTTCGGCACTGACTCGCCCGTCACTTTACTCGCATTATTTTATGACACTTATAGTAGTGCACTGTTCACTGTATAGTTAGTTAACTTTTAGTACCAGGGCATGCCGAACATGTGGCTCATGGGATTACAAGACATTTTAAAATCCAGTAACACACAATATGAAAAATCCCCCAGGATTATATTTCCGTCGCAAGCTAATGTTGTAAAGATGTCCTGCAGGACTTTTTTTGATAAGGGTCTACTTGCACAGACTGGTGTCTGGCCAGATCAATCAATCATTTGCAGGCAAAAACAGCTGCTGACCCTGTGCTTCTCTCTGCTATTTCATATACTCGGGCAAAATCATTGATCCGACTCTCATTTTTTAATTTCTGCTTCTGTCGGACCGTCGAGTTTTATTCCCTATGAACACAGAATGACAGCACCAGGGAACACTTATTTTATAAGATGTGCTCTCTTTTATCATTCATATAAGATATTTTACACAGCATGGCCGTTTGCACTTTTGTAAAATAAATACTGTATCTTTCAATATTTGAATGGTATGTTGTGTTATGTGTATTGCATACACCTTTCTATTTTATCTAATCCAAATAATCATATTTGGAATAAAAAATGTACGCTTACAAGCAGCTGCAGTTTCATGAGGTGATATCTCCTTCATATGTTGTGTTTCTCTTGTTGTGATCTCAGAAACCTCACTTTTGGTGCCAAGGCTGAAATCGCGTCAGGAAAACGGGTGACAAATCTAGACAAAGTTACAAAGTGGGATCTCGCAGCGCTCCTAACTGGGAAAGGAAACCAATCAGATGTGTGAGTTTATCACCGGCTCACTCTCTTCTTTGCACTTTTCCACTGTGGTGTGATAATCAGGAGCTAAATTCTCGTGTCCGTCAGTCACAGACGATATTCTTTCCTCCTCTTCTTGTCGTCATGTATTAACGTGGGTTTGCTTCAGTAACAGCCTCTCTTCCTCTGCAGGGTTCTTAAAGATATATTTCCTTGTTTTATTCGAGCCCCCAGTGACTCAGATGCCAAGTCTGTTGCGCATCTTTATAAAAGTGAGCATCACCATTTTTATCAATGTATAGATTGGACTTTTTTGCATAGTTGTCGCTTGATTTTATGACAGCAAAGAAATGTTAACAGCTTCAATTTAAAGGGAAAATTTCACTTTTCAATAAAGTGCTCGTAATAATATAAAGTGCTGAATCGTCTTTGTACATTTATTTAATGCCAATACGTTTAGAGTAGCAGGAATGAATGTCTCCTGTTTACCGAAAATTATTTGTTCCTGGTTTTTTTATGTGTTCTATTTTTTTTAAACTAACAAAACATTGTTTGCATTTTTTTAAATTCTGATTAATTAACATGATTGTATTTCTCATCTTTATAGCTAAACAAATGTTGAACATAACCTTGACCTTGGAGAGAGCTTCGAATGTCACGGATCAGATTCAGGAATGGTGGATTGTCAACCAGACATCGCGGGGCCTGTTAAAAAAAAAGGAAAACAAAACAGGCCTGGAGCTCTACGTATTTAGCGACAAAGTCAGCCCGCCCAGTTTGGGCTTTCTGGCGGGATATGGGTATGTGGTGATATGTGGTGATTTAAAAATAAAGAGAAAGGTTTGTCCTGCTTTGGCACATTCAAGAAACATTTTACATTTTAGACATTATCCAAAGCTCTACACACAAGAGAGCATGTCAGATTCTGGTTATTATTTACCTTATTCATGATTTGAACTTATTATTAGAAACAACAGAAAATGGTGATTCCTAACCAGGGGCAAAAAGCAGCTTTTTTAAGTCTGACCTGACTATTTGGATTTTCTTTTTTCCTAAGAATTATAATTGACAGCATACACACAACATTTCACTTTTCTCATGTGTGTGTGTGCAAAAATGATAATTCATAATAAAAGGGTTAGGTTCACAAAATAACCTCATGTTATGTTGGACTGTGATTCTGTGATACAGAAGAGCACATTGTTTTATTCCCATTTTCTATTTCCTCTCTAGGATCATGGGCCTGTATGCCTCTGTGGTTCTGGTCATAGGCAAGTTTGTGCGCGAGTTCTTCAGCGGCATCTCCCACACCATCATGTTCGAGGAGCTGCCCAACGTGGACCGCATCCACAAGCTGTGCACAGACATCTTCCTGGTCCGAGAGACGGGCGAGCTGGACCTGGAAGAGGACATGTACGCCAAACTTATCTTCCTCTACCGCTCTCCAGAGACTATGATCAAGTGGACCAGAGAGAAAACTCAGTAAACACATCGAGGAGACGTAGACTAATGAAGGTCAGAGCTCATTCGGAAAGTGATCGCTCGGATGGTGCGAGCAGCTTTTTCAGCCGTTTCATCTGCTGAGGGAGCACAAAGTCAGTTGAGGACCCACTCTGTCCTGTTCCACCGAGCCCTGATGGCACCGATACAGCATTAGCGCCACTCTTGAGTTATAAACTGGTATTTTATACTATTAAATGATGAAAAACAACAATTGCAGCCACATTATTAACAATTGAGGACAGATTGGCCGGTGCTGTATTTGTCTTGTGAAACCTGGCTCAACAAGCAGCTGGTGTTCAGTTGGAGACGGAGAAATCTTTATGGACAATTTTCTTAAGTTATTTAAAGTCGTATCCCTAACATAAAGGTATGTTTGTAAACACAAATGTCCAGAACCCTCATCGCTCTTCATGCCTGTCTCTAACATTTTCAAAGTCGCATGGTAGGCGGAGAGAAACGGGCTGCAACATTTATCTTTAAGGGCTTCCCATCAACAAATAAGTGCACAATAATGACCACATGAGCACAATCTCATATTTTCTCCCAACTGGAACGCCTGGACTGTGCGACTGTGCAATATTGAGCTCTCATTCCTCCCAAGTTTTTGAAGGATGTGGACCGAGGGAAAACACTGGTTCTGGCCAAGAAACATGAACATAAAGACCACTTCTTCTTTTTTGTAAAGGTCAGAGGTCACGTGGGAGCCTCATGTGAGACACAACGCAGAATTCATTATCAGACAATCTTTACTTGCCTTAATTTTGTTTTGTATGAGGAGAACTGTTATCTGCTACATGCATATCTTTCTCAGGAAGAGCTCTTTTCACAGATGTATTTATTGTATGAGTTATATGTTACAATATGTAGGCTTTGATGGATCTAAAAGAATATGAGATTGTAGAAATAATTAGAACTATTTAAATGGCATGAATTTTATTGTGGATATTGTTTAGAGGGACTGACACTGAGTATGTTTATTGCACAGGGAAACGGTTTAAGGCTGAATTAAGAAAGTAAGTTTAACGCTGTGGACTGTTTTCCTCCTAGAGATTAATTGCCAATAATCCATGTTCGGAGTCATCTGCAGGTTGGCAAGAGTTGAGACCAGCAGAGGTCTGTTTGTGAATCAGGGTAACATGCATTAGGTGGTCGATTCTTGCACATCACTTGAGAACCTTCTTGCTGTTTTTAACATTCATACTCATGAACACTGTGGCGCGTTGTGTGCATTCAGTCATCAAAGAAGAAACGAGCAGACACAAAAAAGATTCCTCACATGAAGGGCTGAAACACGAAGCCCTTTGGTCCAAACTATGCATTAGAGGACATTGTAGCATGATAGAAAAACTTCATTATTGCCATGACTAATTTTCATTACATGTACATACAAGTTTAAGGGGGACAGGTCACGGTGGAATGAAATGTGAAATTGTACCTGTATGTTTAAGGCAATGTGGTATGATAGAGGTCCAGAGATTTGCAAATAAAACATCTGGAAAGGTTGTTGAGTTTTTCATTCAGCTGCTGTTTGTTTGTGGGGAAGGGTTTTTCACCCTCTCAATCAACTGATCCCTCCCCCAAATGGAAAACAAAATGTAAGTATGGTATGTAGTTTAAGAGTGTGGAATGGATCGCATTGTATACATTTTGAGTTTTTGAAAATTAGTGACCATATTTTTGCTCCATCTCAGTGAGTTCCCATACTTTTCAAATCCAAAAAGCATTGCCCAATCTAATAGTCTTTCGTAAACACTGTACTCATGTCTTTAAGCTACACTTGCAGTGAAACATTTTTATTTTCAAAGGCAGCATTTATGTACACTCAAGTCCGGTTTTGATCTTGCTAATGCACAGATGCATCACGGATAAGAGGGAATCACAAAAGTAGCATGGATGTAGGGAGAGAGCATTAGCCTCAAAGACAAATCGGTCTTGGGAAGCTACAAAGTCATTACATGTCTGTCGGAGGCCATTTTGGTGTAGACATCTGCAGCCGCTGTTGTCTGGAAAATCTGTCGGCTAACTTGTTTAAAAAAAATGCAGAGACCATAAAATACCACACGATGGAATTGTTTATTGAGTTGAGATATGCTTTTGAAGAATATACAAGTAGGCCACAACAGCACAAATAAAAAAAAATGTAAACGGTCCCTTTATCACCTTTTAGTTATCAGAATAATTTGAATTGGCATGTGCATTATTTTGTCCTTAATAGTGAACTTATTATATTAACTGTATGAGCAATACTGTAAATCACAATTACACAAAATCATTGGAGAAAAAGTATTGAGAGCATCACATTTTCACGTTTTAGTCAATTCAATTTGAGGATTGTACTGTGGAAATTGGAAATAAAGACACAGCCATGATTATTTTTTAGTTTAAGGTGGAAGAGAACACACACACCTCAGTGTGAAATGGCCTACAAGCAGCACCATCAAGAACTGTACTGTTTAAATTGTCTTCAATAACTTGAATAAGCACTAATGCTGTGAAGTGTCAATCATTTTTAAGCCACATTATTCCCAAATCTTTGATTTACCATTACATTATTGCAAACATGCATTAACAAACTGATTGCATATTGTTCCAGTAACATTTTCAACAGGCAACGTCCATGAATACTGAATAATTTAACTGTACAAATAAACACCTATACACTGATCAACTCGTTAGACCTACTTAGAGCATTTCTGATATTAATTATTAACTGACGACTGATGACTCAAACAATAAGAGCAAAATGTACAGCTTCACAGAGACAAGAAATAATTGAACATTTACATACAACAGGCTTTCATACGTTATAGAACATGGAACACCGAGGATCCACCTCAAAGAAACACATTTTAAAAGCTGCTTATACTTTGGTCGACTCTTCTGCAGCACCGACTTTTTTGTGTGCTTTTTTTTCTCTTATTTCTTGCACAATAAAGATTAAACAGCCACACATCTGGGCTTCAGAGCTGAAAGGGTTTGTCAAGGTGTTTAACTGGTACACGGGGTGCAGTGGAGGAGCAGCAGATGGGTAGAGTCGGCCCTCTGGAGGCAGAAGGCTAACACAGCCCTCCCTCATAATCATCCTCTTCCTCAGCTGGCGCACCACCAGCACCGCCTTGTGGAGCAGCAGCCTTCTTCTTCTTCGCTCCTCCTCCAGGTACCCTCAAGGAAAGGGCCAGTTTAGCGTACTGTGAGACACCAGGGAATAAAGTGAGTCATCAGACCCTGAAAACACATTTTCTCAATAACTTCTTACTATATTTGCCGTACATTTTCTGCAACAGTTAGAACCGTTTTGGTTATTTCATATGAAATATTTCTGTTTGTGCTTTTGACTCTACAGGAAAAAGGTGATGTCGTAATGTTGCACACGGTTGAGCAACATTTGAATCAAAATGTGATGATTTCATCATCAAACCACACGCAAAACGTCCTCATGAAGCAATTTATATTAGTTTTTTGAGACCTTTAAAATGATAACTTGGATTTTTGTTACTGGGGTTGTAAGAGGCACTTATTCTTAGTCACTGTATTATCTACAGCAGATTGGTCAATACAGCCATATATATATATATATATATGTGTCAACAGTACTCACGTCATTGTCCATGTACTTCAGTAAAGGTGAGCTGCACACACGGTGGACCTGGTCCTCGTCCTGCTCGTCGTAGCCCTGCAGTAGCGTTTCCATGGCAATGGAATCTTCGCTTCCACTGTACCCAGGCAGGCTAGTGAGATTAAAGCAGCACTTCATGTCATGATCCTCAGTTTTTAGAGGCAGAAGTGTTACACCGTAAACGTGAGGTAATGTCAAGACTAAACACACTCTAAACAACTTTTGACTGCGAAGCAGCAACGTTTCCTGTTTGGCTTCAGGAAACCAGCTGTCAGCTAGTGGCGTTTTAATGCCTTGCACAAGAAAACGTTGTCTCCTTGTAGTTCCAGCAGGCCGCAGATTACAGAATGTAATAAAAAATAAATCATACCTGTAACTTTCTCTGACACATTTATCAGCTGCTACAAAGTCCGCTCTATGAAGATGAACCAGTACTTGAGCAGTTGTTTTCTAAAGAATGAAAAGCATAGACCAACATGTATGATTAATATGAACTGAATAAATCTTTTTATTTATTTATTTGTTGTCATTTATTTCTAAGGGGTCAGAGATCAGAGTTAGCAACAGAACAGGCCCTAAACATCTGGTAGGATCTTCAGTCTGCTGCTCAATTTTCCCCATTTTACTATTATTAATAATACATTGATTTATTCATATTACAATGAATTTATCCGACTAACAACTACGACCACAAAAGTCCATAAGCATCCAAAAACTCATAAAAGTGCGATACTGTTGCATTTTGTAACATATTCCAAGAAATATGTTCAATACGTTTAGTTTATACTGAAACAACAGTGCTGTGTTTACACTGCTGTGGTATATTGATGATCTGAGAGGAAAACAGGTTGCAGGGCAACTTATATACCGCACCACAACATTGAGTAACTAGAAATGTATTCCTAGCAGACTGTGGTAATATTTCAGGTTTGATTAAGGTGCATAGATAATTTAAAGAGATAAAATCAACAACCCACCTTGAAGCACATGGGGAAGTTCTCAATCTCTTTGTACATGTTCTTCTCTTTCTGCAGAGCGACTGATGCTTCATCCAACCTGGTGAGAAAGATGAGAACCCAGTGAGGAATGAAGAGAAGCAGATACTGCAGTTTAACTTTAACAACCACAATGTAAAGACGCAGATAAACAGTTTGGGGCTGTTGTGTTAATTTTACACATTAGCACGTGAATATATAAAATATTTGCTTTAATACTTTTTTATATGGGAGAGATCCAAGTGAGGTTTCTGAAAAAAAAATTCTCTTTCAACTGGCTTTATAACTACATCAGCATTTGCTGAAACCAGAAAGCTACAACTGATCCTGTGTTTTATAAAAACCCAAAACCCAATCTACAGTAGAAGGTATGTCCCCTCCCCCTTATCTTCATTTCCTTTACCTTCTTAACCTGACCAGGAGTCTGGAGGCTTTCCCCAGCAGTTCAACTGCCTGACGCAGGCGGTCCTCATTCTAAAGAGAGAAAACATGGATGTTTATAAGTGGAAATCATTTAAATCACAATCGGTATCAATTGAATAATTCATTCTGGTTTTATCGGTGGCTCAATTTTGACCTCAAACACGCCAGCTGCCTTCTGATACAGGTCCACAGCTTTCTCTAGGTTTATAGGCTCTATCAGTCTGGTGAATAATAAAAGAAAAAGTTTTTAGATGAAAGAAAAGTCTCAATTATTGACTATAATAATATTATAATCTGGTATTGCATCAGTACCCCGTTTTTAGTGGATGGAATTTCATCAGAACTAAAAAGGTAGTGTCACATAATAATAAGACTGAAAGCTAACAGTTGAGGAATTACGGTTACGTCAATGAGCCAACTTCCTTAAGTGTAGACAATTAGGCGATATTTTTACTTTCCAGCCCGGTCCAGAGCCATGGCAGCAGTGTCAGGAGTCCCATTCTCCATGTACATCATACAGGCTTTCTCTATGAGCTGGATAGCCTCTGGCATCTTCTTTTGTTCCTGTTGCAATGCAAATACAATGGAATTATAATTCTGCTGCAGACGCTCTATCAGTCTGGTGAATAATAAAATAAAAAGTTATTAAATGCAATGGTTAATCTGCACTCACCTTCAACATCATACCAGCCTGTTCAATAGCCCTGGGTGAAGAAAGAGAGTTTGACTAAATCTAGAGTTTTTTATGTTTACTGCTGACTTATAGCGTGGCGAAACACAAGATACTTACTTTGCAGCATGGAAAAGCCTGTGGGACAAGTTAAGGAAACAACAAAACACAGACAGAAAACGAACAGCAGTCTAGTGTCATGTGGACAGAGTACAGAAAGGATACGTCTTGTTTTCTGTGTGATATTCAGCCTCCTTTAGGTAAGCATCCTTTGCTTGGTCATACTGCTTCGCATTCTTGAAGCACACAGCTAAAATAAAAAAGGGACACAGGCAGTTTGCGATAAATATGTGGGATATTTGGTAAATGATGACTTAATATTAAGGATTTACACGCATTTTAAAGTACCTGCTTTGGCGTATTCTGACGCAGCACTGTCAAAATCCGGCTTCCACTTTGTCAGACCTGTCTTTAAGCTACGAACACATGATGATGAGCACATTATAAACGGCTGAAGCCAAGCTCAATCAGCTGCATGATCCGTGTGTTATAAATGAGCGAAGAGGACAACATTGTGGCTCATCTGCTGTTAATTAAATCCACCTGTAATGAAGTGACGATGCACAAATACTGTCCATTTATGTCGCATAACCCCTGGTGAAAACACCACAGTGGCCTTTGCGTTACAGCGAGCTAACATCAACAGTAAAACAAACCGACGTTTCCTGGTGAGGAAAGAAACGACATTATGTATCGGAACTCACCATTTTTCAGCTTTTGCCATGTGCTCATGAGCTTCGTTTATCTTCTGAGCAGCCATACTGTTAGTTAACTCGATGAGGTACAATTTGTTATCGATATTAGCAATGAACGTTGCTTCGTCGATGATGTTTGGATTACCAGGATGCTCCTCTTCGGGCGCAACGTCATCCAATGTCGCAGGCTACGGGTGCCGCCGAGCACAAAATACACCAGTAACGCGTTTGTGATTTGTGTATAACACATACAGTATGTCTATGTATTATATAATATATGTAAATATATACATGTATTATATATATATATATATATATATATATATATATATACATTATCTTAGCACACTTGTTTTTGGATTTGGGAGAGAGTTGTTCATGTTTACCAATATTTTAGATTGTATGAGACCATAACATGTCCAAAACATACCAAAGAGTACTCATTGTAGAGAATGTCCCATTTCAGAATAATACATATTATACTGGGTTATAATTAGTGATTAATTAATGTGTCACATTAATGTTGGAGCTTGTACAGGTGGAGCTAATTTTGAACTACTTTATATACAGCTGGGTAGCAGATGATGACAGAAACATGAACAATATTGAAAGCAGTATATATATATATATATATATATATATAATTTTATACCTGCACTGCCTACTGTAACTGCAGCACATGTACGTACATACATACATACATACATACATACATACATACATACATACGTGTATATATTAATATCAGCGTAGTCACATACTGTATGTGGTTTTAGAAAAAAACCTACCTCTGGAAGGTTGACGTTTTCTTTTTAAAAAGTGAGCTATTGATTCCAATTATGATCAAACAAACAAACAAACAAACAAACAAACAAACAAACAAACAAACAAACAAATGAAATGCAGAAATGCTGCTGAAAGCTGAACGTCAGGAAACAATAAATAAATAAAAAATGTTTGAGGTGAAGGTTAATGACATTGGCATTCCTACATCACAGTTTAATTTCATGATATATATTCCATGATACTATAAACACAGTTGAGTATATTGATCTGTTGTTTACTAACTAGATATATGTATTGTATACAGTTAAGTATGTAGACTAATACAGCATTGCTATATATGTCTACAAACAGATGTTGAATATCAGATGCACTTCCCAGCTCATTTGCTCGAAAAATCACTGCAAACCACGAATCGTTGTTTCAGAAAAAAAATGACAAGTTAGGAAAAAAACCGAGAGGAAACGGAAGCGGAAGTCTGTTGTAATGTGGTCAATGACGTCATGGCGGCTAATGGCTGGACAACAACAACTGTCGGCGAGTGACAAACTTTCACAAACTTCTACTGGGACAAAAGAAAGTTGGAAATAGCGAAGTACTTCGGTTGTATAACAGTTTATCCGCGTCTGTTTGTTTTATTGTAATTACAAATGCGGAATTACTGATGGATTCGAGGTATGACATCCCGCGGAGGGCCGCCGGTGGCAGCGGGGGCTCCGCGAATTCGTCCCCCGGTCTGGGCGCTCAGTCGCGCCGCAGGAAGATGCCTCCCAGACCCGCTGATTTCAAACTTCAAATTATCATTATTGGCTCCCGTGGTGTCGGTAAAACCAGCATCATGGAGAGATTTACCGATGACACTTTCTGTGAAGCTTGCAAGTCGACCGTAGGTGAGGACAAGAGGCGTTTACGGGACTTGTTTTGGTCAACTTTGTGTTGACAGCATTTAGCAGGGCTCTGTCTACTTACTGGAGAGAATACACCTCAACTATCACCACACTGTCGCCTACTTAACTTAAACGGGACTGATCAGAGTGTACCCCACTGGCTGAAGCTAGCTAACTTAAGCTAACGGAAACTACAACACTGCTCCAGCTTTCCAATCTGTCTCAGCGTTTAGGTTGCAATGAAGCAACTAACGTGACATAAACAAACGTTTGAGGCTTGGAGCAGTGTTTTGGGTGGTTGGCACATCTATTAGGCTGTTGGAGGGAATGTTGAGCAGGGATTTTAGAGCCCAACACAGTAACTTGTATAGCATCTGCAGCTGCCCAGTAATGAGTTAACTCAAGTGTGTGTGTGTGTGTGTGTGTGTGTGTGTGTGTGTGTGTGTGTGTGTGTGTGTGTGTGTGTGTGCTATTATATATGAGTATATATATATTTTAACGAGAGAAACTTGAGACAAATTGCCATGCCGTGGTTATAGAGGCTGCCAACCGAAAATACATGAAACCCTACATAATGTGGAATTGGGCAAACAGTCTCGTGACCAAAACAACTGTCAGGCCAATCCCAGAATAGTCCAACACAAGCAGCTGCTGTGGTAGAGCTCCATTTTGTGTCCTGTCATTCTTGTGACTGTGTGTCACACATATTGGGTTCCTTTGATCAAAGATTAACATGAAATAAAACTGGAATTGAATGGACACCTCCCTCCTTTGCAATAAGGGCTGTGTCCAACAATACAGTCAATGCTGGTACTTGTATGTGTCCACATGTGTGTTTTCCGCCCCCTCTCTATAGGAGTTGACTTCAAAATCAAGACAGTGGAGCTGAGAGGGAAGAAGATCCGACTACAGATATGGTGAGTAATTGGACAGAAGTCTCTAGTTCCTTTACTCCTCTGCATGGTGCATTTCCTGTGTCTGTCCTGTCACCCCGCAGGCTGCTCTAACAAAAACTACTGGTGCCTTTCAGCTTTGTACAGTAGGCAATTCCTGTGCAAATGAGATTTCCTAAAAATTATGTCATTGCATGTTTTATCAACCCTTAACATGCAATGTGGCATTTTTTAAATCCAAAGTCTCATATTTAAAAGCAGTGGCTCCAGTGGGGCTGTAACTTGAAACTTCATGTGCAGCAGCACATGATCATACTCACCATGGTGTTGTCTAAAGTTGGCAATCACTTTATTCTTGGTTACATAACGTACTGTTGTTGTTACATTGAGTCTTTTCTCCTAATTTGTATTGATGACTTAGAAAAAACACAATACTTTAGTAGATTTAGGCAGATTTCAAGGTTTAATTGCACTTTGAGTCTATTACAGTTAAAACGTGTAAACACGAGGCAGGGCCCTGCCATGATTGCAGAGATCTAGGTCAAACCCTGGCAGTAGCACATGTGACTTGGTTGCACATTTCAACTATATTATTAGAGGTATATTATTATAGTATATTATATTATTAGAGGTATATACTATATAGAGATAGTGGGAAGCCAGTGAGCAGCTCTATCAGATTCTACTGGTTGGTCAGACTTCTGTATGTAATATGCCCTCCCGATAAAGCTCCTTGCAGGCCATCAACATCACCAAATGTGTCAATTTAGAATATTTACTCTCTTTTTTTGTAAATTACACTGTGTACGCTAAGGCCGACCATTATCTCTGCTCTAATCGGAAACATCTGCACAATTGATAGTCATAGATAAAAGTAGCACTCAGACTCTTTACAGATTATTTTTTTAAAGTACGACTAATTGGTTTTAAGTTGATTATTTTTTTGTTATACTAATAATGCTATTTCTAATAAGATACACTCAAAGAATGCCATCTTTTGTTTCAATGCCCTCGTTAATCAGTGAGTGATGTATGTTTGATACTTCAACGTGTTAGTGAACTGTCAATTGTATAGCAGCTGGCCACTCAAGACAGACAATGTTATTGTTACATAATATTCAGACTGAATTGCCTTTTTGTTTAACTTCATCATTATTGTAATATAGTATTTGAATTGGGCAGTGATTCAGAGGTCTTCAACCATCAGTAGCAGGGATGATGTTATTTCAGAGGTTTGATTCTATTTGGCCTCTTCTTGTGTCTTGTGACTTTCAATGGGCCTTATTTACATTTTGGAAACATTTAGTGTTTTGTCGAACGATTGAAAAAGTGATTGAGATGCCACAAATTACAGTGAAGAAGTATTTTACTGACTGAGTATATGACTGCTTCGATTGTGTGCAGCAGTGTTGGGCTAAAAGGTGGGAACTCCATTGCTTATTTCACTAACGCATCTGTCTTGTTCACTAACACCCAGCCACCCTCTCACCTCCACTTCACATCTACCCTTTCCCACGACCCGTTTTACCCCCGTTCCTCTGCTCACCCTACGACCGGTCCCGTCAAGATGTCGTCCTCAATGTGTTTTGTGTCTCACGTTGAACTGCTCACATCAAGCTCCATCATTGCCACGCCGCGGCCTTACCTAACCCTGCCACTGTGCTGCTGTTTCTCTGTCCGCTCTTCTGCTCATAAGCCTGACTGTGACTCACAAGGGGAACAGGGAGAGACTAGCAGGCTGAAGGTACAGTAACACTGCGCTGTGGGTGCAGCTCAATCTGCTTGTCATGCTGCTGAATTTAACCCAGACTCAGATGATCAGCAGAATCATAACATAAACTTAGAAAGTGTATTCACACATGGAATTGAAGATATTCTGCTCCTTTATACTGTTAAAATGAAGAGTTAATTTCCAAAATGCGGTGTGTTTAATTTCAAGTGCCTGTACTTCTTATTGATCAACCTATAATAGCTGCTTTGATTGCTTTAAAAAAGACTTTCAAAAGATAATTTTCATTTTAGTTAATGTGAACACTTTGAGCATTTCTTGGCAGTATAATAAACGTCAATGGTAATAACAATATAATGTAGTTGTAAGGACATTTTAAGTGTTTATTAATGTGCAATAGTTTCAACAACTATAACATCTCCTCAAAAGAAAATAATGTTAAACAATATTGCGTTATTGTCTTTCCATTTCTGTTTATACACCAGCTTCCACTTGCCGGTGCCCTCAAGAGGATTCTATTTATTGACAAATACATTAACAAACATGCATGTGCTTATATGATAGTTTGTTGTAAACCATTGATGAAATGTTTATATATTGCTTATAAATGCTAAATACAGGGGTTAAACTTTCTAGGGTTAACAATCATTGCCTAACTGCACATGGGATGTCCTCTTCCCTCAAAGTGTAGATACCTCATTTTGGAACAAAACTCTTCAGGTGTCTTTTTGATTTTAGCTCGATACCAGTTTACAATGTTACAGATTTTACCCACTCAAAGTGTTGTTTGGTGTTATAAAATGAATGATGTAAGTAAGCATTATTGATTAATGCCATTGAACTTGTTATGACTTATCACAAAACTGATTCTTCCTCCCCTCGTTTGTTGTTTGATCTTAGTTTTTCTTTCTAACACATCAGCCTATTAGTCATTGTTATCTTTAATGAGTAAAACAATACTTTTGATCAAATCAGTCAATCAGCTGTTTGGTATTCGGAGAAGTCTTGGTGACGGTGGACTGACTTGAGATAATATTGAGTTTGATTCATGACCCCCAGGGACACTGCGGGCCAGGAGAGGTTCAACAGCATCACATCAGCCTACTACAGAGGCGCCAAGGGAATAGTGATTGTGTATGACATCACAAAGCAGGAGACCTTCGACGACCTGCCCAAATGGATGAAAATGATTGACAAGGTAAACAAACTGTCTGACTGCTGGAGTTATATGAAATGTGCCATTACCGTGTAGTCCTTGGGAGTGTTCCTCTGCCATTATTGTATGCCAGAGATGCCAGAAACTGTGTTGCAACGCCACACTTTTCTCTTGTCTGGTGACAAAACAATTGGATTATGTCATGAAATTTCCCTTTGGCTGCAGAACTGTGGAACCCGTTTTCAGGGTGACAGTGTGCTGAACACATACCATTGCAGTCATCTGGTTTGACTTTGAGGAAATGTAAGGCTGATGAGGTCCTGACGTGTCTCCTCTCTGCTTTCTGTCTCATGCTAGTACGCCTCAGAGGAAGCAGAGCTTCTCCTGGTCGGGAACAAGCTGGACTGTGAGACTGATCGTATCATCTCCAGACAGCAGGGAGAGAGGGTGGGTTCAACACACAATGCAGCAGCTCACCATCACATGACAACACCTTGTCTTCTGTTTCTATAGATGCTTAATATGCCGGGAATTGTCTTTCAACATGTAATTTGGTGCTTCAAAAACACACTAATAACACTAATGCCCCCCCTCCAGAAACTGACATTATGTGTAGCATAATTAAACTTGTCGGGGGGATGTTTTTGTGATGTTGTCAGGTGTATTGTTCAGCTTAATTTCTGCTCCTGTGAAATCATTCTGCTTTTCTCTTTCTGAAAGCTAATTTTACTCTATTTGTGTTGTAGTTTTGCTCCCGAATAAGTGGAATGCGCTTCTGCGAAGCTAGCGCAAAGGATAATTTCAATGTCGACGAGATCTTCCTGAAGCTTGTGGATGACATCCTTAGCAAGGTTGGTGTGTTGAGAGTAGAGTCTGACCAAATATCTTTAAATGAAGATTTAGTTAGTTTATTTAATTGTGTACATTGATTAAATAATACGTTTACCACCTTCTACCTGTCTCCCTTCTACCTGTCTCTCTTCTACAAGTTGAGGTTTTTCAGTCATTGCATTCAATAAATCACCGTGGATGACAACTTAAGCACGCTGCCTAAATATCCAATGCATTAACCCTGTGTTTCCTGACTTGTTCTCTGTTCCTGAATACAACAGATGCCTTTGGAAGTTCCCAACAATGAGCTTTCCAACAGCGTCCTGTCTCTGCAGCCTGAACCGGAAGTTCCTCCGGAGTTGCCACCTCCCCGCATGCGCTGTTGCTGAGAGTGGACACACACACACAGACACACACACACAGACACACACACACACACACACACACACACAGACACACAGACACATGCAGAGTACCAACCTGGCCACCAGGGGGCAGCAAATAGCAGCAGTCTGGAGTTACTAACTGTTGATATAAGATGCATGGACTCTCAGCAACCAGTATTATCCTCTCCTGTTTATTCTGCTCCGGTTTCGTAACTGTTCACTATGACATGAACGACACTAACACTTAGGCCTGATGAATCACCCACTTCCTACCACCCCTTTTGTCTACACTTGAGCCAGACTACCTCATTCCTCGGACCATTAGGCTAGCTGTGCCCCGCAGCTGCCTTCGAGGTAGAAAGCCCTCTGGTAGCAGTTGCACATCGTACACAGGCTGATTGTTGAGGGTTCCAGCTTCCTGATGAATACTCATCAAATATACTGTACTCTAAGTTTAACATTGTCTGAGTTGCCCCGATGGTCTGGTATTTCTGCATCATCTAGCTTACAGAAAAGAGATAACAATAACTTCTGTCTATTCAGCTTAGTTTAAATTCTGGATCTCGGTACAATAGTTTTATGTTCTTATTAATAGGTATTATTACCTAGTGACGAGTTGACTTGAGGTAAACAAAAGCACATGATGTAAATATGGTGTGTTGCTGCAAAGACTGGACATGGTGCAGATGTTTGCAGCCAGCCGTAGGTGGTTGTGTGGTGGTGGGTCATATCAGTTTGTATTCCTTTGCCTTAAAGTGTTAAAGTGGCTGGAAAAGCTCATTTCACATTTGTATAAATTTGTATGTTTTGCACTACAATCCATCTCACCTAGTTAAGCTGACATGCAGAAAATAGAAAGCACACGACTCGTAATTTAGTAAAGATCAATATTGCCTCGCTCGTGGTCGTTCTGATCTCCCTGTCAAAGTGGGATGGAGATGCAAGGAGAGATGGGTAATGTAGTCTTTGAGGGATTGCTGTTTTTACAGGGGAATTCTCCTTGTGTGTTACTGGCTTTTTAGAGGAAGTAGAGACATTAAGCAGCCAGTGGACACACATGGTTTTAGCCTTTGTTTTTGGGTTTGTTACTAATATTGCAAAGTATTTTGTTTTTCCTCTGATTTCGGATGCAGAAGAATTTTTGTTTGAGTCTCTCTTTTGGCAGAGATAAGTGAAGAAAGGTTTGCTTAGTATTTGAAGGACTCAGGATACTTTGATCGGCTCATATCTGCTCGTTTTGACAGGCTTTTATTGCAGACTTGATTTAAAGGAGGTGATGTTAATACATTTCTGATTTGGCAGTTTGTTACAGACCAGTATGGGTGTTTCCCAGTTTTTGTAAATTTTTCAAAAAAACTAGGCTATACATGTTAAGCCCTCATGTGTTCATAGACATTATTACATTTAATAATGTTTTGTTAAATTAATGCAATATTGTAGCACTGTGCGTTCTTCTGTTTATTTTTTATTTTTTTTACATGTTGAAGTAAAAGTCTGAGGGTGAGGAAGGATGAGTCGATTTAAAGGACCTGATTTAAAAATGACCTAAACTGACTTGCCAGTGGTTACATTAATTAAAAAAAATGTTAAGGTCAATGTTCTGTGGACTTAAGATGGCACATTATGTATTATTGAATACTTCCATACCAGAATAAAAAAAAATTAGACTTTTTGGTAACAAAACAGTCAATGACATGCAAGCACATCTTGTAATAAGATTACCAGCCAACAAACAACCATACAAATGATCTGCAACTATTTTATCTTGTGTTTTGAAATGACAAACTTCTTTTGACTTTGTTTTGTGGAGTGAAACCTTCATTTGTCGCACTAACCCTTTGGTCTTTGTTTTAATAACCACGCCTTATACTACTCGGTGTTTTAATTATACATTTTAAGAAATGCTATTATTTGAATGTGTGTCCTTTCAGATGGAAGACTGTGCTTTGTATTAAACCTGTTTTAAGTCTTTGAAAAAAGTTTTGGCATGTTTAAAGCAGATTTGTGGTATTTATAACTTGTGGCATTCTTGAACTAATGAAATGCAATTAAAGATATATATTTATTACCATATAATGGTCTTGATTTTATTCTGTTTCCTAAAGTGGGATGTGTGGTGTGGTCCTTGAGTGGGTTCCAGGAACACATAAATGATCATTCGCTCAGTTTTAATGTTCTCTCACTGAACGATGCTGTCATGATGTTTTTGGTTGTCCAGATATGATATTTTAGATCTGCGTCTTCGTGATAAAACCAATAATTCAAGATCTGATTTGAAAGTATTGTGCTTATACTGGCCCCTCCCGAATTAATCTTTGCTGCTCTGGTGTAGGTGTTCAATAGCCAATAGAGTGCGTGTCATGAGGGCATGCGCACCACCGCGTGTCGGACCAAGTCCCGCCTGGTCCCAGAGAAAACAAGAAGGGGTGTGCTTGCTTGGGTGCTCGTGAAGCAGCAGCCGCGCATGCGCTCCGCAGAAAATCACGGGCGTCGAGCTGCACACCGCAGCGATTGCAGATCTTGCATGTCGGAGAGGAAGGAGTGGAAAGGGGCACGAGGAACAGGGGCCCCATCACCCACAGCCCGGGGATAACAGAGGGATGGAGACCCGAAGAAGAAGAAGACGGCTGATGTGACTCCGACTGACTTTTTCCCTTCTTTTTCTTTCTAACTTGAGCCTTACGAGCCCTGTCTGCAGATGCAACCTGTCTGTCATCCCGTCCGTCCCAGTAATCCCATTTGGTGTTGCAGCGTTTCCTCCACGGAGGGCTACATGCAGAGGGGACGAATGACAACCTGGTGAATGCAGACGAGATGGAGTAAAGCGTCCAGCACGGCGCAGGATGCGCATCCCCAGCCCGCCAAGGAAGGAGGCAAAGCAACCTGGCTGTTTTTCTGGTGTCGTGTGTCCGAGATTTTCCGCGGTGCTGTGGACTGAGCGTTTCCGTCATCGCCCCCCTGCTGCCGGTGTCGGTGTATAATGGAGAGCTCCAATGGCTCTGGAAGCGACACCAAACCGCAGAACCACCAGTTGGAGAAGAAGAGACTGAACCGAGCGCCTTCCCCGGCCAGACCTTTCCTCAAGGATGTGCACTCTCGCTCCACCAAACCACCTGCCATCGTACCAAAATCCCCCAAACTCAGCAAGCAGCCGCAGTCTGCCTCGGTGCCCTTGGCCCATCCGAACCGCAGCTCCAGGCGCCACACAACCGGTGCTAAAGAGAAGCCCGCCACGTCGAAAAGTAACCCCAAGTCTTCTGTCGTGAAAAAGCCCACAAAGGTGCCTCAGCATGCAGCAGTCGAGCCCAAAGCCGCCGGCATCAAACCGGACAGCACCAGCAGTCCCGTCCTCGCCAAAGGCAGAAAGGGGAAACTAGCCCCGGGGTCCCCGGGCCCTCTCGGCCATGTATCTCCGATCCGGGTACCGACCGGAGCGCTTCTCGGCCGGGTCAGCCAGACCGACAGCAGCTCGGACCTGTCCGACTGTCCGTCCGAGCCGCTGTCGGACGAGCAGAAGCTGGCACCGGCTGCTAGTAGTGACGCTGAGTCCGGCACCGGCTCCAGTGACCGGGATCAGGTGGGAGGCGATAATCCGCTGCGGGCAGAAGCGACCGGAGCGGCCGCCGCTGCTGTTGCTCCGTTGCGCACAATCGAGGCTCCCGCCGCCAAAGGAAGCATGTCTCAGGCTCAGCCCGCTCCGGGGGCGCACGGAGGGAAACTCCAGCAGGAGAACCCCTCACCAGGCGCACAATTCAGACTGCCAGACGCCAAGGATGTGACTGAGGAGGACCTGCTGCGGGAGGTGGACGATTTGAGATCCGAAAACGACTACCTCAAGGTATGGCGATGCGATCTCAAAGAGACAAACGTGGCTATTTGTTGAATATTTATTTTAATCTAAACACATAATTCAAAATATACATTTAAAAGACACAATTCTCTTGCAGGCTCATTTAATCTGTAGTCCAGAGGCAGTTGCTTCCCAGAGAGGAGCATAACTGTCCCTTTTACAGGACAGTCCCGGGTTCAATCCTCAACATCACCTGTTCTTAAATATCCTCGATCAACTTCCACCTGCTCAGCAACCAAAAGCATAATCTGAATGTATACATTATTCAAATCGAAACGCATCCCCTTTAATGCCCAGCTGTCATCCCCATGATGTCCCTCTGTCGACTCTCCATCCATCATGTCATCTTTTTACCCTTCCCGTGCTTCCCTGTGGGTTTGACCTTTATTGATGGGAGTTTTATTGATAGTAGCTTCTCCCTGATGTGTTCTCAGACATTTATTTTGTATTTTTTTATTTTTTTATAAATGTTGTCAAGTCGACAAAGTCTTATTGTGACAGAAAGACTCCCCCCACCCTCATGTTGCATCTGGGGCAACAAGAGTGATACAATCTGTAATAATATGAACAAATGGTACTCCGGGATGCACAGTAGTTTTTAAATCAGTGTTTTGTTTGCCATCGTTTATTCGTTGCATCTTACATGAAGATGCTGCTTGAAGACTTCATGCAGGATCCCCCTCCCCCTTCTTTAAGTAGGCTATCCCCATAAATTGGGGAGGGGAGGCCAACAGATAATGCGGCAAACACTCTTGCAGGTTTTTATTTTTTATTTTAGATGGAAAACATGCATGCTACTCTGAGTATTATTTCAAACTTGATCACGCATGTCTGTGTGTCTCTCTCTCTCTCTTTGGCCCGGTGCAAACACAAGAGAGTTAATCAGCTTTACTGGCTCTGGCAGTAATGGCTTTATCCCGCAGGACTTGATAACAGTCAGATGTCCCATGTGTGTGGGGTTCAAACGCCCTCCTGCCTGGTGTCAGTCTGCCAGCTGGGACTCTGGGGTGAACTCTTCCACCTCCCCCGCCTCCCATGCATCCCCCAAAGGTCTGGGAATCCCCACCACCGCTACATCATACTGCTCATGGGGGTCGGGGGGGGGGGTCTATTTTGACACCCCATCATATTTCAAGTATTTTTGCTTCTTTTGATTGCATCAAAGAGAAACAATTTCAACCTGTATTATTGTGTCAGTGTAACTGCACAACACCAATAAACTCATTTTTGGGGGCTGCAATGAACAGTTTCTTTTAGAGCTGCAATAACTACAATTTCATCGAGTAGTCAATCGACATAAAATGACCCGGCAACTATTCAGGTACTCAATCAATCAATCAATCAAGTCATTGTTCAAATGCAAAACATTTGCAACAAACTTCTCAAATGTAAAGAGGTGCTGCTTTCTTCCATTTAATATAATTCTAAATGCAATTTAAAATGTAATATCTTTGGGACCTTCTGACTTGTTCAATATGTCACACTCAGATCTGGGTGCATTAAAAAAATTGTCTGATTAATCAATAATGGAAATAATAGTATTTTGCAGCCCACATTTTCATTATCACTTAATCTGCTTCATAGTTTTCAATGAACAAAGTAATTGCACTTTTTTGAAAATTGTAAAAATGTACCTCACAAGTTCCTAAAGATGTCTTGAAAATGCTTGTTTTTCTGCCAAATAGACCTAACCTCAACAGATATATAGTTTTGTGTATCACATAAATCAAAGAAAACATGATAACTTCACATTTAATTGTCTCACCATTTAATCTCTCAAGATTTTTAAAAGCCACAATTTAGTTAATTAATTCTTAGCTGATTGACTGCATACATTTTTTGTCATTTTTGCATGAAAAAGCTCTACATCCAGCTCCTCAAATGTGAGAATTTTATGCTTTTCTGTGTCATATTGATTGTTTTTCATTACATTTCAGTTTTGGACTATTAGTTGTTGGACTACTTGTATGAAGACGTCATATTGGGTTGTCAGAAATTGTGATGATTTCGTTCACAGTTTGTTGGACATTTCCCGGAGTATATAATATTGATAAATTAATTGCTGTTCAGCTAAGATATCCACACCTGACACCCTTAAAGAGATGACTAAGTAGTGTTGATGACTCGGTGCACACATGTCCCATAAACATCAATGGTATCTGCTCCCAGGGTGCTGCTCTGCATCTGTTTTTAACCAGACCATTGATTGGGCCGACCCTGTGCGAGGTCATTAGCTCCTTCCTCCAGGGTCCTCCTCAGAAAACAATCGCACTGTGCTTTTCCAAATGAGGATAGATTTAGTTTTCATTAATTGACACACTTGTCCCAACTCCCCCTTCAGCATACTATTGTATTTTCTTCAGGTGCCAGTCAAACCCTTTGAATATCCATCCCAGGGGAAATCTTCTGAGCAAACTGATTCCTCAGGATGAAGGCAAACAGATTAGGCATGCTGATATCAGACGGGTCCACTGACTCAAATAGCTGGATTTGATATAGGGGACATTGAAGCCAATCTATTCATGTTAATTCTATGTGTATATACTATATACATTATATACTGGAATTTTTTTTATTCCCATTTAAGTTTCTACCAATTGGTTTCTGCATTAAAAAGGTTTACACTTTAATTCATGTTCCGATTTTTCACTAAGTTGCTGGTGCACAATCTATTTAATAATGAATAACAATTCAGTAAATTGATATCTATGTATATGTTTCATTTAGTTTTACAAAGTTAGAGATGCATTTTCAAGATTGATTTTGCCTACCACATAAAATAATGATCCCCGTCACTTTCAGCTTATTAATTAAACACTGGAATCAGATCGGTACCCGGTATCACTGTTGGTTATTGGGACTGAAATAGTCGGATCAGTGCATCCCTATATGGCCCAGTGCATCCCTATATTAGTCAACGATAAATCTTAACCTCTTTTCCTCCATCAAGGCCGGGTCGTTTCATGTTGATAGGAGATGGGGAGTGTGAATACATCCAATCCGAGAGATAAGATGCTTAGAGCCAACTAGTGGTTACATCATCAGCACTGAGAGTACTTGCATTCCTGGAACACGTATGTATTCATATGAAAGTATAATCAGCGGTAGGTAAAATATATTGCATCACCTCTAGTAATAGCTGTATGCCTTTATGCCTGAAATGCATAAAAGTTATGTTGTATATTCACATCATCCCTTTGCCGTTATTGAAGAGGTGTAATCAGTGTTTGCGCAAACTGCCAACCCTGTTTTTTTTTCATTAGACGGCAAAGAATTGCCATGACCTGTTTGCTGTTTAAAGTTCATTTACATGGCTAATGAAGGCTAAACATTTAACAAATATAATACTAAATACACTATATAAATATGTTGGATGTATCCATGGCCATTCTTAAGCCACGGATGTTGTCACATCAGTTCTTCCAACAGCAAGATGTACTGTAATTGTTTCTTGACAGAATATTTGGTTATCTAGACAAAGCATGTCTAGAGGAAATATTCAAATCTAATGTGCAGAAATGACACAAAATATAAAGAGCACATTCATACTCTCCAGAAGGTGAACATTTTGAATAGTCCAACCATATATCCCTTGATGCAAAAACATGGAAATGGACAAAAGATAAAAATTTTAAATAAAATGATTTATTATGTGGCTGCTAATAGTTTTCTATCCTTTTATTTCTTTTGATGTTGATGATCCGAGGCCATTTTCTGTAACGCCACCCGAAGGAAAGACTTCACTCCTTTTGACCCACTTCTGGTTAGGTTGAGACAAAAACTGCTTCACAAATTTAAAGCTTTTGGGGAGTATTGCGCTTGTGTACCCACAGCAGTATTGTTGCTGCAGAATTAAACATTACAGATAACTTAAAGTAGGCTACTTATTAAAAAATATTATAAAAAATTATAAAATCAAAACAGCATTAACCTCAGTCAGCACTAGAGCATGCCAAATTACATTGGTGTGAAAAAAGAGAGAAAAATACATTTACTGGCACACATGTTGTATTTTAACGTTAGCGATTATCGTAGCACGGAGGTGATTTTAAGGTTTCTGCTTGTGTGTCTCTCAGGATGAAGTGGACGAGCTGCGGGCGGAGATGGAGGAGGTGCGAGACAGCTACCTGGAGGAGGAGGTCTACCAACTGCAGGAGCTGCGTCGAGATCTGGACCGCTCCAACAAGAACTGCCGCATCCTGCAATACCGCCTTCGGAAAGCTGAGCAGAAGAGCCTGCGGGCACAGAGCGGCCACGTGGACGGAGAGCTGCTCCGTAGTCTGGAGCAGGACTTGAAGGTCTGTGAGAGCCCGTCGACTTTTAGAAGTTTCTTAAAGTTATGACCCTCAGCACCTGTGTGGAAACAGTATGGCAAGAAATCCAAATAGTACATGGAATCACTGAAAAGATTTTTTTCTCATTCTGTTTCAGGGCTGCAATTAACGATTATTTTCATTATTGATGAATTGTATTCATGTTTTTCGTCAATGAAATTGTCTAATTCAAGTCCCACGTTGACGACTCCAAATAGTTTTTCCCAATCAACAGTCCAAAACCGAAATATATAAAATGTACAATTATTGATCATTATTATTATCATATTATCATTAAACACTACCCTGTTTTTAATGTTCTAGTCACATCAGCTGACAAGATTGGGGTTGTTTGATTGAGTGATTTTTTTTTTTTTATATATTGATCTAACCCTGGTGTGCATGATGGTGTTTGGCTGATCATCAGCGTTAAAGACACATGTGAAATATTGATATATCTATTTTGTATTTATATATCCATTCTGTTTGAACCCTATGTGTTTGTCCTTCAACATATCTTGTCTCTGTGATCTCAGGTGGCCAAAGATGTGTCAGTTCGTTTGCACAACGAGTTGGAGAGCGTGGAGGACAAACGCAGCCGAGCTGAGGATGAGAATGAACTCCTCAGACAGAAGATCATCGAGGTTGAGATCTCCAAACAGGCGCTGCACAACGAGATGGAGAGGACCAAAGAGGTGAGTGGAGGATAACGGAGATGCTGTTTTGACTTGACGAGGCTGTTGCAGGTCATGGGAATACATTTGCTTTCTTGCACACAGAGTTGTATTTTTATTTCAGGAGATCCTCCTTTACGCTTGCTGAAACAAAACAACGGCAATCGAAAGAATTATCTGATACACACAGAAACAACATAATCTTGAGAATCTGTTTGGGCCTCGTGATGAATGAACAATGGTGAAAATGACAACAATGTTGGCGACGATGCTGTTTGAACTGGATGATTCTCCAGTTCACCAAGAGATGCTAGTCAATATTGTGGCCATTTGACGACCTGCGTAAAAGCAAGGGCATCAATGTTGATCACCGGCACGGTCAACTCATTTCCATCACTTAAGCTCTCCTTGACAGCCTGATCAAAACAACTGCTTCGTGTATGTTGTTTTTAAAGCCTTGCAACAGTATGAACATGTCCTTATATACATCTTGCTTCTGGTAGAGTAGTTGCAGAAGAAGGGTTGGATAAGAGTCATCCACACTCCAGAGTACTACACAAATACTACTGATGTTGTTCAGATGGAGCTACAATACTACTCCGTTCTTCCCGAAGCCGCAACCGGCCTCCAATACAGATATATGCATTTTGTTTGGGCTGTAAGTCTAGAGGTTTTCAACACATATAAATGCATTTAAGGAATAGATGAAATAGTCAGTGTTTCACGAATATAAAAGCCATTTTAAAAGGGCATTTAGTAATAGAGATGTACTAAAAAATTGTCAATTTTCATGGATCCTTTGACTTTTATTGCTTTTTTTGCCCCAATTGGATGAATGTGTTCTGGGATTACAGCTGCCGCCCTTCTTTGAATGCTGTTAACAGCTATAATATTACCATAGAGTAATAAGGTTTGATAGACCCAAGCCTCATTTTTGTCTTTGTTTGTTTATGTGTTACACTCTGGTGTATCTGCATCATAGCAAGTCATAATTATTCTGCTTGTGAAGGACCAAGTAAGCAAGAACGGGGAAGGCAGGGTAAGGTGTGGAAAAAATAGGGATTTTATTGCCCCAAAGCTATTTACATGGTTCAGATGGGGAACAAAATCATAACAACAATGACACCCTAAAGTTGGCGACAAACATAGTGAGCACTCCATGGAACCGGAGACACTCCAGAGCCATCTCCTATGGCAGGGTATATAGCCGTTGGCTGGTCCATTGGCTAATTGGAAGGGGGAAGAGACCCCTCTCCCCAGTGGTGCAGAACAGCCGGCCGCTGAGGACACCCCTCCTGCCGAGGCAACATGGCACGGCCCAATCCTCCAGGCCCGCTATTTAGGCAGGTGTGCTGCGGCGGCGCTAGTCTCTTTACCGGAACATTGCCTGCAGGTAACTGAAAGAACTGTTAGCACTCATCTCAACCTCATATATCTTAATTGCGTGCACTCAATGAAGACAAAGGTTTAAACAAGTGCCCCTAGTTCCCTCCAAAAAGGGGTGTCTACTGCAGTGATCCCGAGACCATCACCTCCAACTTGGCCTGTCGCTGTGACTGCTGCTTCCAGCCGTCACACTGCTATTAGCAGTTGCACTGTACCTATGGATGTACAATTCATATTGTTAAAATGTTTAAACATATCAGATGGTTTGAGCCCCTATTTTACAATGTACAATTCAGACTTTTGTATCACTATTACACTCATGTTGCACAGTGGAGGGAATATTTGAAGTAAGGTCTTCTTGCAGGTAATGACATGAGCGGAGGCTTTTCTCAGGACTGCCAGGGTTCAGCCGCTTAGACTAATTGATTTTGACATTAGCAGGTAGCATGCCATGTGGCAGCAAAGAGAAAGTAGGCTAATACCAGACCAGTCAGCATGGAGTGTGGCTTTGTTCTGGCACTGTCTCTTTTTTAGTGTTGTCTCATTGGCTGCTGGGTTGATTCCCAGCTTGTGTCACAGCGACTCCATATGACTTCTGTTACATGCCTCTCCAAATAGGTCTTTTGCTGGTTGAAAATATATATGCTGAAGCAGTTTATGACCTAAACTATCTGTGTTTGCAACATTGATGTTTTTTAAAGGCAACTTAACAGCCTCCGACAGCCTCCACATGGGATGCATATTTTAACTTGCATAGCAATTGCATTATTGGTGGTGTCTCTTTCCTCTAGACCTCTTATTCTGAGCGCTACGATACAAAGGACCACAGGATGACACAGACTTTCTTGTACACAGAGAAACAGGCGAGGGAGTAGGAGAAGGCTGAGATAGCGGCTGCTCCAAATGATTGCAGATTTTGTTGTGTTTCCCTAAGGTTTGTCCCAGAAAAACACAACCCGTCTCTGAATCTTCCCTTCGACATACCATAACGCTGTGTCTCTTCCCCCCCTTTGCTTACCAGAACTGTGCATTTTTCATTTCGTTCCATGGAAATACATAATTTCTCTGTAGTTTAATCAACATGTACTCAGTATTTGAAAGGTTTTCAATTCCTGTGAAATACATAACGCACAGCGGATGACCTGTTTATTCTTTTTTATTGTTGGTACACACATTTAGTTCGGGATGCATTTCAATGAAGGAATCTAAGAATTTGCCCTCTTCTCTTGGAGTTGCTTTTACTCACATAGATAAAGAGAGGAGCACATTTTACTGATAAGAATGTGGTTCAATGGGACTGAAATGTTGTTGCTTTCCCTTTTTTGCTTTAATTGGGTTTTGTAAATTGTGAGCCAGGTGTAATGTAATGCAGTCAAAAGTTAAAAACCCTCCAGACTCCTTTTTGGGTCTCCTTCGCGTCTTCTTCCATCTGTCTGCCCGCGATACGACCGCGGCTCTACAGCTTACAGATATTAAACAGTTTAGGAGTGCTGGTTGACGGGACCCTCTGTTGTTACAATATCGGCCCGGGGAGTAAATTGTTGCTGCTGCTTCTGTGTGGTCAGTATGAAGACGAACAACGATTTGTGTAGAGATGTTTTCATTCCTTTCATGTCAACGTGCACAACACAAGCATCAGGTGATTTATTAGGTGTTCTCTCTCCGCTGTGAGAAGTTCATCTTTCATCGCAGCAAAATTATAATCCTTTGTGCTGTGCTTGTTGACATACATAAGCATTGACTTGACATCAGATCACATGACGACAGCACACAATAAAAAGCCGAAATCAACATATTTTATAACACATTTTGGAGGCACCCGTCCCGCAATGATATGTAGGGGTATGTTACCATGCTAAGTAAGATTACCTGCAGTTACATTTCCTCTCTGAAATGCTTGCAGTTACATTATTACATATGGAGTGCCATACGTTTTGCTTTTTGGCAGTCAATTAAGAAATATGTACTTTGTAATGACTAATCGGTTATATAAGTTAATTGATAAATAAAATGATACTTTGTTGCTGCCCTAAAACAAAACAAAAATGTATATCCTCACATTTGATATGCTAGGACCGCAGGGCATTCTTTTGGCATTTTCCACAACTAGCAGCTAGTTAGCCTAGCTTAGCATAAGGACTGGAAACAAGGGTAAATAGCTAGCCTGGCTCTGTCCAAAGGTTATAAGAGTTGCCTACCAGCACCTCTATTGGAAAATAGCCATCTTCTAATCTAAACATCTGAAACATCAACTAGCACTGTTGTGTGAATCAAAGTACTGGCAGCATTTTCATCTTTTGCACGTATATAAAAAAAAAAGAATAGCAAGTATCTCCTAGAGTTACTCAAGTTTTTTGTTGCCGTGTTTCATTACTTCAAAGATACGAGAGGGGAATGCCTGCATTCTCCATAAGTCGCGTCAACAATGTCTGAGTGAGAGTCGCTGCAGACATGATTTGTTTGTTTCATGTTGGAGCGCTTCTCTCTCAGCAGGAGAAGTGTTGGCTTTGAAGAGGATTCTGCTCTTCTCATCTCTGCTTCTCCCTTCTCCTTCATATCTTCCCCTACACCTCTCCTCCGCTTGTGGTACCCTGTTGGAAGAGTGCGAAGGCATCTCATTGACCTAGTTAATATCTGGTGTCTGACTCCACCAATGGGAGGAAGAGCAGGCGTGAGGAGAGGAGTAGCGTAGGGACTCTGCTGTAAGTCAAAATCTGCTGCAATGACACACATCCATATGAAGCTTATCGTCACACAGCAGCGGTGCTGTAAGATCTCTGTTAACACGATGGTGTGACTGGTATTCAGAGACCTCACAACTTTAACTTACAGCAGGTGATCCACATGTTTTTGCTCAAAATAAAAGTTTAAAAGGTCAGACATGTGAAAATATTATTATTAATAATAATAATAATAATAATAATAAGAGTTGATGAAATTTAACCTGATGACAGTAATGTGTATGTTGATCTAATATTAAAGGACATTGAAATAGGCTAATCCTGTACAATGTGTCGCAAAGCATTTGAGAGACAATGACACTGTTACTCCAAAGGCAATCTACCACAGACACAAAGCAAATGGATAAATCATCAATTCTGCATGAAACCCCGCAGCAATGTGTTAAAATTCCAAAGTGCCGTCCTTTTGAAGTTTAAAACCCATGAAAAATAAAATTCCTCCTTCGTATGAACATGTTTTGCAAGTATTTTAATTTACGGAAGTATCAAAGCTGCTACTTTATAATCATAAAACATCCTGAAGCATTCGCTGCTGCAGCAATCAAAGTGTGTCTTTAAATGTCTTCACACACATCAAGGGACATTTTAAAGCAATTTAAAATAAAACACATTTGAAGTCATCTTAAACTCAATCTTTGACCATGTTTCACATGTCATTTTGATTTAAAGCCACAGTTAAAGTATCAAAGCTGCGAAAATACTACGTCCATTTTAAGTTTTGTAGAAAGCCAGTCAAGATATCTTTATATATTCTGAGTTTGTTTTAATAGCTACAAATTGGGAGATTAAGAAATGGTTTATGAAAGCAAACACCTGGGCGCTGCCTTCGACATGTCTGTTAGATCCCAAAACATTTCTCTTTTGTGCAGTGGTTCCATGAACGTTGCAAGAGCAGAGTTTCTGACACTTTTTTAGGACCCTTTGAGATAATGTTTATTGTAAAAAATAGTTTAAAAAAAAATATATATGAATACACAAAGGCAAAGATAATCCATCATATTTCCTTTTAGGTGATTCATTATGCATTTAATCTGCTGCGGGAAAATTAAACATAGTATTTTATATAATATCTTATAATCTTTCCAAACAAAACAGGAGGTGTTGCAATATTTAAAGCTACAAAATGTCAACCTCATGGTGGGACTTGAGGAAAAGTGAGGTTATCCCCAAAGTCAGTAGGATTGATCATCTTGGGACCGTGACTGTATGTGCCACATTTAATGGCAATTTTTGTAATAGTTGTTGAGATATTGTAACGTGGATAAAACGCATTATCTCATCATCCTGCTGCTAAATTTAAGGCGGGAAAAACAATCTGAAAACAGCAGAACATATGTGATCCACCCAGTATTGGTTTCTTGGATACTTCTTCAGTGTATCGAATGGTATTAGCAGTTATATTTAGGGAAGTTGACAGCAGCTCGGCAGAATGTATGTCAGACTGAGTCATTGTGTTTCTCACCTCTCCTCCAAACACACGGAACAGACAGACCATCAGAAAAAATATATTATTTGTGGCTGTAGCCTTGACTGAAATATAGTCTTCAACCAAACAGATTTTGGCCTGCAGTGAAGATATTGGTTTTGATCTGAGCTATGAAGTTGAGTTATGATGTTTTTGGGTTCCCTTTTGGGCTACTGGATTTCTACAAATGGGATAAAAGAGGAAGTACATCCTAATAAAGCTCTTTATGTAATTATTTGTATATAAACAATTGATCTGATGTACAATGTGAAAGATATCACTTGTAGACAATACAAAAGAGAATTTTCACTAAACTAGAAACAAGTGAGCAACTTGCTAATGAACCTAATGGAGTATTAGCAGCTAAAGAGACAGTTAGTTAGTTTTATCAGGGGTTGGTTGAGTGAATATTATACTTGTATTCATCAATATTTATTAATCAGATTGAAGCCTGACACTAAATAGTCAATTGTTTGCAAACATGCTAGTGGTAATTACTTTATGAGGTGATAATATGTTCGGGCTGTCTGCAAGCTTTTTCTGGAGTTCTTCTGTTCCCTGTGACCAAAAAAATCAACAAATACAGCTTTTTGTTTTCTATAGATAAATGCCATAATATTGTAAGATAAGGTTTGTATCAAATAATCGTCTGAATAGTTTGGCTGTCAATTAAGTTATTTGTTATTCTTTAACAATGCAAAATGTAAAATTGTCAGAAGAGCCCAAGTTGCCTTCTTTAAATTATTTGTTTTGTCTGAAAAACCAAATGCATTCAATTCCATACAGTATGATGAAGTAAAACAGGGCATATTTGCATTTGAGAGGCTGAAAATAGCTAATTTTCTTTTTTATCTCTTCTTGCAAGTGTTTTTAATTCAGATGCTTGGAAAGTGTTTCATCTTTAGCCTCAAAACTAACAGCAGCACTTCTTTAAATACAAACTATGATGACGTGAGCGCCACTTGTTAGATCTCTAAATAATCCAAACTCGGTCACATGTTCAGTGACACGGCTCTCTGTGACAAGAACAGTGTGTACCCCTGTTTATAGATGAGGCCGCAGGGTGTGTGTGGACGGTCTAAAAGAGTTCATGTGATGTGGCAGGGGTCAGAGGCGGTCTGAGTCACGGAGGGCTGTCACCATGTTCTGGCCAACAGCAGCACAGTGACACAGGGCTGCATCAACAGAGGCGGTCTGGTCCAGAAGAATATCACATTCTCTGTCAACATCAAGGAAATCTTAAACTTTTTGGTCCTGAACCAAATGTGTCTGTTGCACCAAGCATTTAAAAACTGCACCAAAAGCTGACAATCATAAGGAGGCTCACGCACATCCATACATTCTCTGCCGGTTCTGATTGAGAAATGATCTGCACAATAAGACTTTCTCATTCCTAATAGAAATAGATAGCTGGCGTTAAATGCATTGGTTCATTTTATTGTTGTGGCCAATGAACATATTTATAAAGAGTTGCCTCTTTACACACCATCACAAAGCAGCATTAGTACTCATATTAAGTGGTCGTAGAAGTCCAATATTCACTTTTCTTTTATCTCTGTTTGGGTCTCTACCGACACCAGAGGGAGATATCTGGCTCTTCGGCTGCTAAATGATCCCCTATGGGCTTTTACAACTTTTTTTATTAAAATGAGTTTGATCAGAGCGGTGGAATAAAAACAAATTTTCCAGCTCTGTGCCTGCCATTTTCGTAGCTTGCTATAGGATGTGAGCTTACGATCTGGCACCTGATCGCTATGTTTTTAAAGAGGTGAAGCCAGAAACGTCCTTTTCACAGACATTTAAGAAAATGCAGGCAGAGGGCAGGGTCTCTGTAGAATAAGACAGCACCTCACACTGTCAGTGCTTTATAAGCGATAATTGAGAGGGATTGATTCTGTATGAGTGTATACATAGTTTTTTCAGGAAAATCCTGCTTATTCTGCATTTATATTTAAAAAAATATTACTCTCATAGTGATATTGAAACTTATCTATGGTACCAACGTTAGTATTGAACATTTTAAAACGACACCCAGAGCGCTCTACACACGCTAACAACAAATACAAAACTAGTTGATGTAGATCTGACCATGTTAGCATTTCACCAGGCAGAACTCCCTTGTAAGATCGATTATTTTCAACAACAACTCACAATGCTTTTTACTTCTTTCTTACAATCCAAGAGCACATGCGCTCCCCGAAACAGCACAGAGCCGTGTTTGGTCAAGCTTGCAGTATCCCTCTATCATGTTCAAAGTGCTCTATTTTGGGCAATATACAGCTCTTGGACTCAGCATGGAGGAAATCCTGATAGCGTGTGTCAATTATTGGATGCCTGGAAGAACTCAGTTCAACAACTTCTCTCGTTCTCTATATTTATTTACTAAATGATCACACGCAAAGTAGTGAGCGCTGCAATTGCAAAAGCAGTGAGTGGTACAGCAACACGCAGGTTGGGCAAAGAACAACTGCCCCACCAACGGAAGTGGGGCCTTTCATACACAGTTTATCGTCACAGGTTCGTCTCGCCTCGTCCTAACATCTGATTCGCTCTATCCTGTCCAGAGGAGGAGAATCCCGTGTTCTCATCTTTTCTCACAAGACTGGAACGTGCAACGACCAGTCTGCTTCCATAATGTCAATATACTGATAAACAGTTGTGGGTGTTGAAGTGCGCAGGCGTGTGACTAACTTCCCTTGAGAACTGGACATTTCATAGACACAACAGCTGCATAGCTGTGTTATACTGACCTCGCTAACCTGAACTTTAATAGACATGAACAGTAATACAATGAAGAATATCTACAGAATATAAGGATTTATATTATCAATCCCCCTTTTTACATAATTTATTATGTAAACTAAACAATAATATAAAGCTACAACAATGGACTATATCAGTTCATAACTATGTGTGTTAATTATTTAACAGAGTGGAAATCTCTAAACAAACACAACAGCACACCTATGTTATAAATGTTTTTATAAGAAGCTAACATAAAAAGTTATCAAAAGCTAACATCCAAAAGTTATAAAAAGCTAACATAAGAAAGTTATAAAAAGCTAACATAAAAAAGTTATAAAAAAGCTAACATAAAAAAGTTATAAAAAAGCTAAGCTAAAACCACCTATATCCAGGAGCTTATATATCCCTCATACTAGAGAACCTCCTCTAAGCACATAATATGGCACAATCAAAAACAGTATAAAGTCACACGCCTTCTACGTGGGTGCATGTGTGGGTGTGAGAGAGAGAGAGAGAGAGAGAGAGAGAGAGAAGAGAGAGAAGAGAGAGAGAGAGAGAGAGAGAGAGAGAGAGAGAGACTAACTAACTATATGGGATATGGTCAACCATTAGCAAGTTATATGTATAGAAACGGTTGGTCTAAGTCGGTCTCTTCTTCGGATCCATCGATGTGGAGTCTCACCTCCTCACCATTCTCCTCCATCAACTGTACCTGTTCTGCTAACTAACAAAGCCTAACAACCAATTTAAACTAATCTATTCAATCACATAGTTATGTTATCAACAACCACCAGGAACCAATGGTTGATTTAATTGTTCCTTCTACCTGTAAACATTGATTAGATTATTTATTCTTTATTACACCACATCTAGGAAAAAACCTGTAATAACCTGGATTATAAGCATTATTACACAGAAGAATCACTTTATTATCCCTCCCCTTCATCCATGGGAGCATAGTGTTGCTGCAGGATCTGGTCGTTGCACGTTCCAGTCTGCTTCCAGAATGTCAATATACTGAGCCTTTTCTCCATAGAAGTAGATGTAGCAGCATGTATTTGGGCATATAGACTCGCACTTTCGTTTGAAGTGAAGCATGCTCCTTATAGAAGATGGGGAGGAAGTGGAAGACTGGCGATGCAGACAGACGCTGGCACTCCCAGCTCTATTGGGTTGTGTGTTGCATGCAGGCATTATTAAATGATGACTTCAGCAATAAAGTCAGAGGCCTGCCTACACGGCTTGTTTCACTCTAAGGCCGGACTTTATCAAAAGCGGTGACATCTTAGTAAATCTTATCTCTCCCCTTCCTTCTCTACTTGCTCTTAATAGCTTTTATTTTGGAAAATAATCCAATCTTCCTATATCTCTCATCATACAAGTTTTAAAAATCTCTTTTCCCACCACTTCTCACTTAAAGCATCATTCATGGGGCACATACAAATGTCCAATGTGTGATTGTGACACTAAGGAGAGCTTTATCTAAATTGCAATGATTTAAAACCCAAAAATGTAAGCGCTGCTGTATTTACATGTTTTGCATAATGCAGACATGTAAAACAACTTAAACTCATTTTTAAACTTATTGTTTACTGTTTAGCTGACATTAGCCGTGTCCCGATTCTTGCTTGCTATCATCACCAGTTTTTCAATTATATTGAATCTCTATTGCTTCCAACAGGATTTGTGTAATCCCAAACATGACAAATAAGAAAACCCTTAAAGCAACAGTTTAGTAAATGGCATTTGATGGATGATTTTATCCACAATTATCTATTGTACTGTAAAGTATGACCTACAAACCCTTGCATTGGTAATTTACTTTTTTATTGAAATGTTGACATACTAGTCACTAAGTGTCATATATTTAAAAAGGCTACACTTACTTTGTTAAACAGGAAATGGAGAGAGGAGACGGAACTAAAAATGTGTTATTTCTATTACTTATCAAATATGAAACTGAAAGCAAACAATAGCTTGTATCGAGAAGCGAATAGCAAATAAAAACGACAGAACATAATAGAACGGACACAAACGCTATGACATGATCCGCCCTCTGGTACCGACCCTCCAGATTACTGTGGGTCTCCGCTGCCACCTGAGCTCAGCGTTCGTTATCGTTTACAACGTCCTGTGGCGGCTCGGTGGTCCTCTGGGCTTTGGTAATGATGCTTTATTTCAAATCCTTTATTGGATCCCCTCCTACTGTTTTCAAGCCACAAAAGACAGCATGTGTGCCAAGGCGAGGGCCCCTCCCTATTATTACCAACCTATTGTGAACCTTTCGACACACACAAGGGGACAGTGAAGTACTGGGAGGAGGAAAGTGGCGTCGGGGTGAGGACGGCCTCATTATCAACCAGCTGGACGGCTCCATCCACTCAGACCCCCTTTAACCCTCATCCAACACTCCTCCCATCCAAGCTCCCGTCACAGAGGAGAATAACGCTCTGTTGTCTGTTTCCCATTAGTGAACAGTAGAAACATGGCAGCAGCCCAGAGGGAGGGTGCAGGCTACCTCTGCAGAGTCCCAGATAGAATGATAGAAATTCACGACCATACGATTATGAGGTTTTATTTATCTGCGGCTCATTAACATAGACACATACCTCACAATCACATAATGAAGACTCCAGACTCTTGAAAAACAACTTGGCTCATGCTAATTATGAATAGTAGATGATCTTAGAAAGGGCTGCAGTCCCTCACTAGATGCTAATCGCGGGCTGAAGGATAATAAACTGTAGATTAAGACTTAATTAAAGCCCGGCAGCCATCTTGAGGACACTGTTTACAGAAACAATCAGATACAGCGAACTAAATAGGCTTATTGTGTTCCACTGTTCCACTGGAATGCGATTTGAACCAGTGAATTCAATAGTCTGATAATTCTGATTCTATCGAGTTATTTTTTGTTTGTATATTATCTATTTATATGACCCCTGACAAACATCTGCTTCTCATATACGATGTATGAAGGCCTAACAATTGAAATATGATGAACAATTAATCAGACCCCTCCATCTGCACTACTTGCACTACTCTGACTACTGTTGTCTTTAATGTCTTTTTCATATTTATCTTATTTATTGTGTATGTATGTAAGTACGAAGAGCTACGTGAAACCAAAGTCAAATTCCATGTGTGGCCAATAAAGCTGATTCTGATTCTGATGATGAATCAGGTTTTGGATGCACACATTGTAATACTTGATCACTCATTGTTGATTTTAGCCCTTTTTAATTGGATTATTACAACAAGAAAACTTTCATTAGCCTTATCCTTTATGTCAACAGGAGTTATGTTGTCATGGTGGTGTTACTGATAAGGAGCTGATCACACCGAGACGCCTCACTACGGGAGCTACTGCTTCAAAATGCTTTTGCAAAGCGTGTCGGGTCCAACAGCGTCTTCAAGACTCTCACTTATGTTTGTTCACCTTAACTGCACCACACACACCACCTGCATTCACTCTAACCTTTATTTAAGCCTTGAGGTGATCAATTATGTCGAGTTCCAGAGAAATGCAGAGTTAAACAAATCAAAAGGGGAAAACAACAATCACTCGGATTCTATCATGCTGATCTATTATTTCATTTATGAGTGAAGATGATAGAGAGAATGTGTCAGCTCTAACACGTACTGTAAGTAGTGAAATAAATCAGTTGTTGGTTGATGGTCTTTTCATGGGATTCGTTAGTAGCAACGAAGAGATTCACTCATGTTGTCTGCCAAATTAAATACATTTAAAGATGGAATAACACCAGCTTTATCCTTTAAGTCTCCCATGAAAGAAAAATGCTTCACCTCAGCTGCACTAACTGGTTTAAGACAGGTTCCCTAAAATAATGTCTGAGTCTGTGATATTTGCTCTGACAGGAACAGCATGGGAAATCTAGTGTCTCTTTCCACTGCATTATTTTGCCCGGGGCTCCCGTCAAGTGCTACTTTCCGATCTTATCCGTCCACTGTACGTCATGATGAGAGCAGAGCAGCATTCGCTCTCACCGCATGGCTCTATCTCTGCACATGACACACCTCTGGCACGCTGCCAGTCTGCCGTCCCAGAATACTCGGCGAACCTGCTGCAGAGTTTGCAGGCAGACGACATGGCAGCTCTTCCCTCCTCCTGGCCTGCCGGAGCCACAGTGTCATTTATAGCTTTTAGTGTTGCTCCACAAAACGGGATGACTCTTGTGACACATTGCATTTTTTTTATATCCTCCACTAAGAGTCAGGGGTGTGAACTGTTGTTTGGAGTGCAGTCTTTTTAGATTAGAGGTGCTTTAGATGACCACCAGACAGAGCAGTGGAGTGAATGCCTTTCAGATTTGTCTTTTGTAATCTGCTTCTCCCTTGGGAAACGTTCTGCTGAGTCTGCATCTCAAGCACCGTCCTGCAGCTCATTCATAGTTAAACACATTCCCACCTGGGATCTGCCCACTACAGTCTCCTGGCTTTACCAGGGGCTATGTGATAACTGTGCAGGGGGAACTGGCTGCTCATTCATATGTCTTGGGTTCAGAGGTGGTCTTCAGCTATTGCTGCCACCTACTCTTTGGTTATCCTCTGCCTTTTTGAAGAAAAAGATTGACAAAATGCTTATCTAATATTATATTAGATTTTTTTAAGGTTTTTATATCATTCCGTAACTTCCAGTGTTCCTTATGGATTCAAATCCAAACATTCAAATTTTGGTTTCAAAATGTATGTTTTAGCATCAAAACGTGATTTTCCCGCCAAGCACTTAAAAAATTTTTTTCCCCACATCATGCCGTCCTTACATAAGTTCTTATAGTCAGTGATTTACCTATATACGTGCAGGATTTGCATTCTAAAAGTAGAAGCATTAAAAAGTCAGCCAGCGACCGAATTTTCAGCCAACCCTTTAATTATCTATTTTAATTAGCTAGCTAAAGCTGATAACATCTGCTAGCTACAGCTGATAACATCTGCTAGCGACCGTATTCATGTCAGCATGCAACATTGACGGTTGCCAGCTGGAAATGAGCAGCCTGCTTTCGTCTACATCTGAAATAAAATAGTTTGAAAAATGACTCTGAAATTGATGGTAGATCTGCCATTGCCATCTATGCGAGAACGGGAAGCTTGACAGGCTTAGCAAAGTGGTAAAAGCTGTGGCAATCACTTTTTATTTTTGTGAAATTACTTATTATGTCTTATTTTTAATCAAAGTTAATGTTATTGTACTATTTAAAAATGTAACTGTATCCACTACACTGAATCAATTTCCTAAGTCTCTGTGTTAAATCAGCCCTCGTCTCGGTCCGTCGAATCTCAGGTCACATTTTCCGATTTTCCTCAAACCGGCCATTACCATGGCAGCCAGAGATGGGCACCCAGCCACGCGGTGGCACATTAATTACTGTGAGAAGATTTCCTACTTTACTACTTTTCTTGTTCACAAAGCAACCGACCAGTGTAGCTTCTGACTGTGACCAGAAGAGACATCTTCACCGTTAATTATTAGGAGTTCAAAAGCAATTGTATGTATGTTTTCTTATACATAGGTCTACTTACAAAAAATTGTCTACTAGCAAAAGATGTACGACTAAAGAAACAAGTAAACTATAGTAAGAAAAGTACAATTTCCTGAGGGGTCTCAATGGGATTTTCAGGATAGGAAAGAAGACAGAACTGGCTTCTGATGCAACATTTTTTTTCTTTTTTCTGACTTCTAATATGTTCCTGTTTCTGTTGAAAACAAATGTTACTGCCCCGAGAAGGAAAAATCACATTATTGAGAAATGCAACATATGACAAGAGTTTTAAAGTACATAATGGTTCATTCAAAGGACTCATAACCACAGACAATAATCAGCCAAAAACATAAAGAAGTGGCAAATATAAAGTGTTGGAAGCAGAAACAGCTGCTTGTCACACATTATGTGTTGTGTACAGGTCGCACACTCTTGAGGCTGATACAAGAGGGCTCTATATGCCATCCCTCTTATCTGTATCCACCTTGTCTAATATGCTGCTATCTTGACATAGATAACACAGACTCTTTACTACCTCTCTCTTTGCTTTATTTAATACCCTTTTTCTGCTGCTTATCATGAAAGCGTCCCGAATAGATGACCAAAGCACAGTGATACAGCGCTAGCTGTTTCTTTCCTCATAATTTTTTACTTTTGCTAATTTGCAGAATATGCACATTACTTTAGTGTAACGCACATTAGGCAGAGCTTCAGCTCAAATTAATCTTTTTCAGGAAGGGACCTTGAGGTGGAGCTGGTTGTAATTATACATTTCAGAGAAGCTAAACTTGATAATGGGAGTACTCACTGAAGTGTAGTCTGGCTTCCCTCCTGCCTCCTCCTCACCGTGGGATCTGCTGATTCAGCACTTTGCACTCAAGGCATTTGAAAACCAGTTTGCCTGCAAGTTAATGTATCAAGCATGCATGCATGCCACACACACACACACACACACACACACACACACACACACACACACACACACACACACACACACACACAATGACTGATCTAAAAACCTGATTCACAGTTGAGCACTTCATTGTTTAGTCCTTATCCTCTAATCAAGAACATTGCTAATTATTATTAGCAGCTAATTACTGCATCCTGTTGTTTCTTTTCAAATCAAGCATGAAACGACAACACTGCTCTTTTCGGTAATGGGGATTAGTAGAAAAACACTCCTAGTGAATTTCTCACTATTTATTTTACCTAAACGTTGGCTCAATCTCGTGTCTTTGGTTTGCGCCAGTTGGCGCTTTGGCATCGGGTTTTCTGCGAGCAGCATGCCAGGCTGTCTGTTGTTCAGGGAGGTTTGTAAGGCGCGAGTGACACGCCCCATAAAAGCTCTATTGTGCTGCCCTTAAATGCATGTCGGGTCTCAGACTGAGGTCAGGGCCAGCTTAGTGAAGAGGAACAGTATGGGAGTGACCCTCCGCTGCTCACACACAACCTCCTGCAGACACATACATACACAAACATTGAATTCTACACACACAGGCGGGCATATTGTCCACATGTTGCAGCACAGCATGATGTATAACCTGTGCATGTCAGTATCCGTCGCTATAGCTGCCAGTGTCGATTCCTAAGAGATGTTTTCTCAATCTGCTGTGGGGCCTACAGGTTTCTAGGGGGCAACCAATAATAGCAGCAACAAGCTTTTTCATATACTACTATGCAAATATACTATTAATGTTTTGTTCTATATTGTTTTAATGTCCGTCAAGATTATGTTATAATTGTGTCACTTCTCTTTGTAATGAAGATATATTGAAAAACTGTAAGTCAACTTGCTTGAAATATGTTTGACAGATTCTTAATCCAATAATCAGTTAATTTGATTTTCGCGGTGATGCGGATCATGGCTTTTCCCGATTATACAATTATTATTATTTCAGCGATGCATTTATGGACTGGAAGAAGGATCTGACATCTCAGCCTTTTATACCAACAACTGGATATCATTTAATTCCCAAACAAATATTTTTTTTCATAAAAATGAACCTTTAAAAAACAAATGATAAAAAGGTTGGCTGCTGCTTTGTTGCAAATTGTTCAACTTTGCCGGTTTGGGTACAGATGGTGCTTTAAGAATGCAAAAAGTGTTTCCTGCTTTGCACGAAATACAGAGGTCAAATTTCTTTACATTTTGCAGTGTGTGATTGTCGGCTATCATCACTAATGATAAAGATAAAGGTTAAGTTTAAGTCTCCAACGCCTAAGAAATACAGATCATCATACAGTTGCTAAAGGTTGCCTCAGTTTTCCGAAGACGCTGACCAAGGACTAGTTTTTGACGAGATGGGAGTGAGACAGGGTTGAGCTTTTAGATCATCTGCAAAGGACCTCCAATATGTAATGTCTAATTTTGGGCTGCTTTATGCCAAAGCCCATTTTCAATTTTGCCACGTAAACAACGTTTTGTAATATCCTTAAATGTTATGTGTGGGAAGTTTGATGTGCAGTCCTATGCCTGGCATTCTCTCCAAACCTCTGCTCGTGCATTCATAAGCGTAATCCTTTTTCGTTCTAACAATAAGATTTCTCTTTTGCCACAGAGGGGGAAAGTAATCTCTGGACAGCTATTGATGTCAAGATGCAGAGGCGATATGGAGGCCAGAGTCTGTTTACAAGAAGCTCATATCCGCTGGGGATGGCCTGACTTTGGAATGACCTCGGAGAGTGCTGCATTCAGCCTGTCTTACTGCCAAACAAATGCACACACTAGCAGATGTATAAAAGCTCAGCCTCGTGCACACACATGCAGCAGGACTATGACAGAGGCGCACACTGACTGCAAAAGCATAAAAACATGCACCCACACGTTCTTCGACACATGTGGGAGACTGATGACTGCAGTTGTACACGCATGTGCAGAAAGAACACGTGTGCACATCGGCTGAGCAGCGCACTCTACTGGATTACTCTAATTCAGTTATCTTTGATTGGTTTAGGGCTTTTTGAAATATCAGCCATAGCTGTTCACAGTAGCCTCACTGCTACCAGTGAGGGGGTTTGAGCACCATTTTCAACATCAAATTGAATTCCAACGGGTTGCATGGTTCATATTTGGCTGATGAAGCACATCCAGAGGCGGTATATTTAGACTGTGCAGGCTTACTGCAGGTGCTGCAAGCCAAAGATTGATCATCCTTATAAAAATAACACAGTGCCATAAATCATGGTATAGCAGAAGCTTTAAAAAAACAAAAACGCTTGTGTCTCAGAATGTGTCCTGGGATGGAGAAAATAATTTAATTAAATGTGACACTTATACCCATTCATTCAAATGCGTGTGCAGTATTAATTTATTTATTCAAACGGATTACAGCCCAGATTGAGCGCCCATTCATCCAGATCTCACTAATATAATCTGCCTCTAAACATTTCGTAGCGATTTATCTCTCTGAGCGCTCCCGCCGGGTGAGCAATATTTATTCTGTTGTGCTGGAGTCTTAGGCCTTTCTGTCAGGGGTGAGAAGGAGTTTATCTGCATCCAGCGGCCTGTCGCAGCTCCTTTTGTGCTCCACTCCCCCCCGCCAACCCTGCGCCCCGCCTCCATTTCGCTGGTCACACCACACTTAGTGTTAAATCCCATTACCAGAGCCAGACGCTCTGCACTCTGTTACTTTCTTCGAGCAAAATCATAAATAGGCCAAGCTGTTGAGTACAGATGCTGCCGAAAATACACTTGCTGTGTTCCCATTCTTACTCATCCGCCACCCCCAAAATATGTTCCTCCCCACAACGGGATTCTTTTGGGTGATGCCACTGTACGTTGGCATCCAGCACTTGTTCCAAAAATGCCTTACTCAAACAGGCGTGTCAGAGTACACAATATTCTCCTTTTCACTCCTGAATGCACCAGTTTTTCCAAGATTATGTCGTGTGATTCTAGCAGCATGTGTCTTGTGTCAGAGCTTCATAGAGCAAACGCTAGCTACTGAACAATGTGCTTGAATTTATTCCCCTGAATGACGCTAATGATTAGCAGAATCAGTTCCACACCTACAAACAAACACCTTAATGGATGACTTGTGACACTTCACTAAGCGTAGTGCAGAGTAGAGCGATGCTGGAAGTAATTGTTGAACATAACCAAACTGCCATGCACATTCCTCTTGTCCCCCTCTAAATGCTTTACTTCTATACACAATGGCATCAGTTGTTTTCTTTTTGTCATTTTATGGCTTTTAATAAGAGGAGTGACTTGAAAGAGTGACGAGGAAAGAAATACTGTACAACAAAGATTGCCAGCTGGACTCAAACCGGAGACGTCATGATAACACAGCCAGGGCAACTCATTTGCATTATACATTTTTTATGCAATGTTTTGCGTTTACCTGCCCTGCCAGATGGTTTGTTAAACAGAACCTTCCGTGCTATTCTTTGCTCTTCTTTCAATGAAGAAATACTCTCCAGTCCTGTTATAACTGATGGTATTGCAGCAGCAACGCTTTTGCCACCATTGCCTTTCCGCGTCGTCTCGCACACTGAGCCACGCCCCTAGCTGCCAGTAGCTCCTCACAGGACGCTGATTGGTCCGTGCTCTGGCCTGAGAAACACATTACTTGAAGCCTGACAAGATAGATTTTTGTGCGATATGTTATCTCGTGATTCTTTTCTGACATCCCGAGAAGCCAGCTGCCGTGCAAGGTACATTTTTGGTCTGACCCTTAAACAAACCTAAATCTTCGCCATTGAATGTCTACAGTTAATCCATATCCCATCCTGACTCTTGCCTCCATCTTAAAACCAAATCCAATTCTTAAATCAACCTCAACTTCAACTTTAATAAAATCGTAATTCTTATCTGAACCATCAACCATAATCCTCACCATAAATTAGGCCTTTCAAGAGGTTTTCCGTGGCGAGAATGACCTCACTAAGTCATACTGTCTCTCAGAAGGATAGAACCACACACACCTATAGCCGTCCCCTACATTTCAGATGTCCGTCACAGGTCCCATGACGATGAGGATGTGAGAGAATGGAGAAAAGGAAGAGGGAGTGAACGAGGGAGGGGAATAAAACCAAGTAGAAAGGGATGGGGAGTCCAGGAAGGAGCTGCAGGAAAGGGTCAGAGAAATAAAGTCAGGAACCACAGCGCCTTGTTCATTCAGTCCCAGCAGGGTAACGACTGTGTAACTACAATCCACTAATCCCGCAGGCTGGCAGAGACCCAGGGGAGTAAAACCAGCTGCACCAGTACTACAGCCAGCTCCCACACCAGCTGGAGTCGCCTGCATGACTGAGTGCCACTAACGCGCGCTAACAGTGCACTCGGATGAAGAGAGATGTTTGTGCCTGTGTGCTTTTTTTGGTGTGCATGAGTGCAATTGTGTGTTAAAGTGGAAGAAATACAGTCACACAAAAAACAGGGAGAGGTGAGTCTGTGTGTGCTGCAGATGAGGGTTTTAGTGCCAATATGTTGAGCGGTTGTCATGCACACTATCTGGTGTTGTTGTTGTGGTGCAGTTAGCGCTGCACATAGCGAGTGCACGACTATTTGTTATTATTGGTTAAGCCTTTTATTATTTTTCCAACTAATCAGTTGGTAAAAAAAAAAACTGTGGAAATTGTGAAAAATAACCATCACAGTTTCCCAGAGCCCCAGGGGACACCTTAACATTTCTTCAGCATCGTCACCTTTGAAAAGCTGGAAGCAGAAAATGTTTGACATTTTGCCTGACCAGTTAATTATCACTTGTCAGTGTTAAAACATATCTTATATTTAAATTAATGATCTGAAGCGAAATAACAATAGCAAAAAGAACAGTAGTTAGGTTTTTTATTTCACGAGTATGTGATACATTGTATCAGTTTATTCAATTGTACATTTGTTTGATTATTAAGCATTTTATTTTTGCATACATTTATGCATACGAGCTTAGCAACTGAAGGCCACATGAGCTGGGACTAACATAACACACCCGGATCTCTGACTGAGCTCAGCGGTCAAGTTGCGTTGTTGTGATTAGATCATTTTTTTCTGACAGTTATAGGAGTGTGATGCTCAATCGTTGGAGTTCTCTTTTGAGGACATTGAAGAAAAAGGAAGGAGTAAGAACTATACAATAGGTGTCAAAAAGCAATGTCAGAGTTTAGCGGCGACTCAGAAGGAGGCTGAGGTTTAGCTTGAAGGCCCTTCAGTATGGAGAGATACACCATCTGTCAGACGGATCAAACTTGTAACCTTGCAGCTATAACCTTGTAACCTCTGTTGCTTTTCTGTATCTCCTATTTCATAGTTTATGTGACTCCGTTTTGTGAAATGCTCTATCGTATTGATAATCTACCCCGTGATTAGGACTGTGGTGTCTGAGTGGGCTTCTCTTCTCAAACTCGCTCTAGTGTGCATTCATGTAACAACTTGTCCATTCAGAGTTTTTAATGCATCTATAACAGATGCTATAGCTATAGATAAACTAATGCTTATTAGGAGGGAACATGATACAAGCAGTTTCAGTGGTGACGTTGTCTCGCTGAATGTCAGTGTGTTTTTGAAAACAACAAAAAGGGTGGACAGCAGACGCAATTAATAACAAATCATTGAGAAGGCATTTTTTATAGGCTTTTATGAGCTCTGACATTCTTAAAAGCATCCATCACATTCGCTCAATTCTAGCTTTAAGAACATTTTGACTGACAGGTAGGTGATTGACTCAGACAAAGTATTTGATGAATGTTATTTGTTCTCTGATCACAAAGTTGTTTCTCTGAGCCTCCAATTGACTTCTGTGTACAGTAAACAGGGATCCCTGGTTGTGGCAGTCAGGGGTTGTGAGGAGCTTTGCACAAGATGTCGTCTAATCCGTGTCTCCCCTGAGAGATTAGCTCTGTCACCAGGGCTGGGAATTAAACCACGACTGGTGATGGAGATACTGACACATACACAAGACTGAGACTGGACCAGAAGGGGGGGGGGATTCACTCGTCTAATGTAGCCGTCAAATAACTGCGTAAACTGCGAATTACCGTCTGTCATCATCCAAAAAAACAAAACAATTATAGTCTTGGAGATGATTCCCGAGGCTGAAGGGGGTGATATGAATTAATCTGTGCGTTGGTGCTTGCCATGAGGTACACAATAACAACGTGTCATCACTCTCATTTCATTCATTTTGGCATGCAACTATTTGGCACAACATTAAAAGACTGAGCAAATCTGCTTTTTTTTTTCGAGATCTAACAACATGTTGAACACATGGAATCGATGCGAGACAAGTGTTGCCCCCAAAAACACACCATGTGCTACCAACCTTTCTGCATTTAGCGCACAGTGAGTTGCTGCCTTTGAATGCACCAGCACAGAAGTTGAGTTTGGATCAGGCACCGAAAGTCTTTAAGAGATGTCAACAAGAGGGAAGCTTGACCCTCTTCTGTGTTTTCTAAAATAACTAGAAAATATTGATTAGAAAACGCTACTGAGCAGATAACTTTTTTGCAGCACAAGAAAGCTGCCTTCAGGGCTTCAGGAAGGTAAACGGTGTCATAGAACTGGGCTATAGGAGGCACAAACTCTTACTGTAGCTATGACTTTAATATGGTTATGCTCATGTTTTGGGGCTGTTTCTTAGAGGGCACTCCCTTCCTGTCACAGAGCCAGTGACTGAGTCAAGGTCTGTCCCTGCTCCGGGCAAAACAGGACACCCTCACACTTTCCAGCCGTCTGGCCATGAATGATTCAAACTGTCCTACTGGTCTATTTTGGCTGGCTACAGAGCGAATAGTTTGCTTTGTACAAGGCCTAAAAATGAGAGTTCAAGTACAAGAAGACCATTGTAACTTTAGACACTGATAAATAATATTCAGTTCACTGCGCTTGTAATTGGTTAAAATTCTGTTCAATTTAAAATACTTAATTCTCAAGTGGCAAAAATCACACAAACAATTCATTCACACGCATGAAAACAAATCTAAAATGAATGCCGTCACATTTACAGATCGGCTCGGTGTGTTTCTGTTTCTGTGTAGTGTGCAAACTGATCTAGATGTTTGATAATCATACGTACCTTTTTGAGGACTTAGTATTTATCTGTTTCAAGGATCTGTGTGTTTAGCCAATAACTTCAGAACTGAGGTGAACAATCATCTCTGATGTAAATAAACCAAGTTCAAATACTTTAAATCAAAGATATAAAACATTACGACTATTCTACGATCTACTCCAAAGGAAAATGTTGTGCCAAAACGATTATATACATATGACATACATATTACAGGTTTATTCAGACAAACAGTAGGAGAATAAATTATGTGTTTTTGAACATTAACACATGTAAACATGTACCAGTAGAAACCCAAGGTACAAGTATGAACCTGAAAATTAGCAATTTCCTACTCAATTTCACTCCCCTGCACATCCCTCCACACCTCATATTTAAATACACTTGCCACTTTATCATACACTTGTCACTTTCGCATAACACTTTATTTTAACTTTAAATTCTACTGTAGACTCAATTGTAAATATTCATGCTCCCATTTATTGCACTCTGTTTATTGTTGTTTTGTTTATTGTTAAATGTTCAATGTGATGCACCTCCCGCCAGGACAAATTCCTTGTATGTGAAAACATACATGGCAAATAAATGGTTCTGATTCTGACGTTCCCTCTAACAATCAATCGCCTAAAAAAAATAATGAAACAATTCATTTGCTGCAGCCTTAGTGAAATATTTGTACATCGAAATATGAGAAAATATTAATATCAAGTCATGCTCCCTCCAGAAGAGCCTGGCTTAACTGATCGCCAGAACCTTTAAATAACTCTGACAGGGCAGCAATATGTTCCTTGAAAAAGGTTCCCACTTGAAAGCTCTGCACTCTGGATTTATAGAGGGGGAATCTTCCTCTCCCTCTCCTCCTCTCTTCATTTCCTCTCTCTATTCCTTTATCTCGTCTTGTCGCTGTCTTATGAAGCTGCAGCTGATGGTGGGAGAAAGTGCACAGACTTGATCAAATTGAATGATTTTATTAGTCGCTAAGACTAAGCTGGCGTGCAGAGGACCCTGTTTTATCCGGGCTTTGCGTGCGGTGCCTGGTACAGTATTAGCTACAAGGCAGATTTCCCCACTGGACACGCAGATGCTTTCCCCCCAGAGCGTTGTGGAAGCACCATGTGTCACTGAATCTGAGCCGGGTTAAGACGTGTGTCACACTGAGCTCTCAATGGGATCTAAAGCACCCTGGTGCATCATACATACACAACAAAAAGACACGACAGAACATCCTCATTATCTGTACTCTGAGATACTTCTGGTCTTAATGCTGAGCAGAATTGTCTGCCTGACAATTTACTTTACAACATAAATCACACATAGTGTCACTGACATGGTAACCAGATGTTGGCCTTTGATAACTGCTATTACCATTACTACATGCAGACAGTAATTAGGTCATGTGATCTTCAGTCTGCATGAAAGTAAATACTTCCTTATTAGACTTAGCTTTGACCTGATGATAGAAATGTTATGTAAGATATCCATGTAGATCAGTGATTCTCAACTGGTGGGTCGCGACCCACTAGTGGGTCGCGGACCCGTTTTAAGTGGGTCGCGTTTTCAGTTGCCTGAAAAAAGCAAAAAAATAAAAATCTCTTTTTTTTTTTTTCTTTCATCCTGTGGTTTTATTTTGAAAGGACTTTTTTATGTAGCGGAGTGTCATTATTTTGCCGGCTCTGGTTTCAACTGGTTTTGCACTTGTCCCTCCATGTTTTCAGCAGCATGTGCCAGGTTGGGTCAAACCATCCTGATACGAGGGAGACTCTGGGTTTTTAGGATAATTTAATTAAACAGCCTACTGAATATAACATTGACAACTGATGGCGCTGCCTGCATGACAGGAAAAAACTCAGGGGTTGGGAGGAGAATTGAGTGCTGCTTAATTTTCTGTAAAGCACAATGTTGTTCAGTATTTACTGATGAGGTAATCACAAGAAAAGTTAATGTTGTATATATGAATACTTTTGAATTCCACTTTTGTTTAATTTATTTTGAGTTAGTGGAAAGGCTGCTCCTCAACACAGTGACGTGTTCCACAGTAAAGTGTTTGTCATAGATTCGGTGAGTGTGTGTTCTCAGTTACAGTCAGGTCATTTCAGTCTTTTTGAAACTTCTTCTTAGTTGTTGGACTGTTTGCATGAAAGCTGTTGAGTCTGTTTAAAAATAGCTGAAGATTCTGAATTGTTATATATGTTGTAATACCTCATGTCCTGAAGATGCAGTTTTAGTTTTTTAATTAAAATGCAGCTAATTGAGTGTAAAAGGGAATAGTTCCCTCTATCATCGCCACCAGCTGCTCGTTTTGGTTATTAAACTTGTTTTTGTGTTAGCATACATATCCTGTACTATCTCAGGTTCAAACTGCACCATCTTTTCATTAAATACATTGGAGAAGTTGAGAATGTTCCTCGATTTGGGTCGCGGCTTGTCATTCAGGGATGATAGTGGGTCCCGGAGCCAGACCAGTTGAGAACCACTGATGTAGATTAATGTTCTTCTGGCTTTTTGCAGCGTCTGCTTCATATTAGGGGAGTTGGTGGAAATGTTAGCGAACCTATTTGTTCCAATGCATTGGTGTTATACAGTACCATCATCATTACTGTGATTGAGAGTTATTGGGCGTGTCTGGACAAACACTGGCATTGTGATCTATAGAAATCTCAATAGGATCTTAAAATTGCAGAGATGCTCACTATTGAATTCACAAAGCCTCATTTATTGCTTTTATCGGTGTACTGCGTGCTGGTTTATATTATTTTCTGTTTCCCTCTAGCAGCACCACTGAATGCTGGAGAATATTTTAATAATGTTGTACATGATTACATGTTTTACATCCTTCTTCCTTGTTCTTTTACAGACTGCACCGAGGAGACGAGGAAGCAGGGAAACATTTAAAGACAAGAAGTCCATGAGTCAGGTAAAAATCATTCTCAAAATATTATTCATGCCATTTCTTTTTATGCCTATGCTATACACTGACATACGGGGTTACACGTTCCTTCATTACTATGAAAACTATTTTGACATGATTTTGCATACACTGTTCTGCACCACATACAGATTAATCCACCGTTGAAAATTGTCCCCAACAAATGCACTAGTTACTCTTTCACAGCGCAACAATAACAAAGGAATAAAATATTACTAACTTTATCCCTTCAAGTTTTGAATTGTGACATCCTCATCCCTATCATCCTGCTAGGAGGACAGTGCAGACCTGAGGTGCCAGCTCCAGTTTTCCAAAGAGGAGTCTGGCCTGATGAGAAAAAAGATGGCGAAGCTGGGTCGAGAGAAGGACGAACTGGAGCAGGAGCTGCAGAGGTACAAGTCAGTTTACGGGGACGTGGACAGTCCCCTTCCTCTGGCCGAGTGCTCTGGTGGGGGTCCTCACACCACTCGAGAGGCTGAGCTGCGATTACGGCTCAAGCTGGTGGAGGAAGAGGCTAACATCCTGGGCAGAAAGATTGTGGAGCTGGAAGTGGAGAACCGCAGCCTGCGATCAGAAAACGAAGACATCCGCTGTCAGTATGAAAGAGACTGCTTTGGGCGGGAACCATTCTCCAGCATGCCCTCGTCGCCGTACGGTGGTGACGCGCTGGATTCGGCAAGTGAGCTACGTCGCCATCTGCAATTTGTGGAGGAGGAGGCTGAGCTGCTGCGCCGCTCCATCTCAGAGATTGAGGACCACAACAGGCAGCTGACATCTGAACTTAATCTGTTCAAGTTCGGCCCCAGCAGCAGCTCTGTTGGCGAGGAGGGTAGTGAGGGAGGCTTATTTACACCTGGTAATGGGGGGAACGGCAACAGCTCCAGCAGTGGAATGATGATGGAGGAGCTTAAATCCGCGAGGATGCAGATCAATGAGCTGAGTGGAAAGGTGATGAAGCTGCAGTACGAGAACCGAGTCCTCGTGTCCAATGTCCAGCGCTGTGACCTGGCTGCACACCTGGGCCTGCGCACCGGCAGCCCTCGAGACAGCGACGCAGAGAGTGATGCAGGCCGGCGAGAAGCAGCAGAGGAAGAGGAGGCAGGGCGTCTTCTTCTCCTCCACCCCAAGAGAGAGGGGCCCATTGGGGGCGAGAGTGACTCTGAAGATCTGTTTGAGAAAACCGCAACCACCTCAGGGTTCGGAAGCATCAAACCATCAGATGGCAGTGAGCTCAGCGTCACTGAACTGGCCAATCGCAGGAGAGAAGAACGTGAGTCATTCACCAACGTGAAACGCGAGGCCGATAGGCTTGGGAAGACGGTGGACCGTCTGATCACGGACACAGACAGTCTGATCTTTGAGGGCAGGCTGCTGGTGACGACAGGTGAGAGCCTGGAAGGAGGGGAGGCGTCTGGCTCCAAACCAGACACCCAAGTCCTGGACACCATCAACACTCGCATGAAGGCTTTCCGCACTGAGCTGCACATCTTCATGGAGAAGCTGGACCATGTGGGGGAGGTGCTGAGAGAAAGGACAGATGATCTGTCACCCATGCCAAACCTCACAGAATCCAGCAGCTTCCTGTCCACAGTCACCTCCATGTCCCGTGACTCTCCCATTGGCACCTTTGGAAGAGACCTGGTTACAGACTTCCAGGTAAGTTCAAGGGGTAGACTTCTTGTGGCTTTTATTGCTGTTTTAAAGGTGACATCCCTCAGTACATTAAGAGGTTTTCTTTCTGTGGCTGCTTGGTTCTTTTGCATAAAGAGAAATAACAATATATCAATAATTAAGGAGAAGGCCTGTCAGCCAGTATGGCAGTTAGCGATGATGAGGAAAAAGTCAGTATTTTAGATTGTACAAACAAGATCTTCTTTTAAAATCTTCCATAATAAAATTGATTTGCATCCAACCTCAAAAGCAACCCACTTGATCGAAACAATATCATGGAGACAATATTGCACCAAATGGCTTCATTGCTTTAAAACAGCAGTCAAAATTATTTAGTCTGCAAAATCCTGTCAAATAGCAGACATCCACAAGAAAACCCACTGGTGTATTTGTAAATGTGAGAATTCATTTAAGTTTGATTTGAATGGCCCTAAGTGTGCAGTCATTAGTCCACCATTTAAGGCCAAAATAAACTAAATGAGATCCTCAGTCAGCAAAGTGTACAAAAACACAGCTCTAATTAAAGACAGTGGCAGCGCCGTACATCTTTAGCAGGACACACTATCCACAGCCATGCCTGTCAATGGGAACCTCATTAAGTCGTAGGCGAACATAGCTTTTAGGGTAGGTTCGGATTCTTTCAAGTCTATTTTAATACAATATGTAAATGCCGGTATGTATGTTAAGAGTTATAGGTCACTGTGATAGTTCTCCCATTCAATAGTGGCGGTAGTGTGACCCCACTTGAAAAGAGAAAGGGGAGAAAATTCACAATCTTTGTTCCATGCAAAAAAAATCATCAGACTCTATTTGCAGGTGTTGAGGGGTACGACTGCATATGGGAAACAAGTTGTATAAAGACCTAAGTGTCTCCAAAGGGAGCTGTGTGGAGTCTGATGAGCTTGGTTTGTGCAGAAGATAAAAGTTTGAAAATGTCTTGGTGTGGCGTTGGAAAGAAGTGAGCTGACCAGACCTCTGTAGCGCCTCATCTCAGCAGCAGGCTCGTGGCTACAGTTACCGCTACTAGCTTAAGGTTGAGGTTGAGTTGCTTTGTTGATACTGTTTTGACAAGGAGAAAGAACGCATGGAATAAAAAAGATGAGGGATCTCTTCTGTTGCATTGTTTTTAATCTCTGTTACTGTTTATCGCAAGTCTAGTTATGTTACAGGTTAACTCTTTTAATATTGGACAAAGCTAATATGAGGCTTTCCAAGATGTTTGACTTAATCTAGATGACTTAGGCTCATATCAAACCTGGCTAAACTTAAGAAAGCCCTTTGGCACAGTAGTGAGGACAGTGGATTTTGTTCCCCGTTGCGTACTGTCCAGTGGAGCTGCGCTACAACAGCTGGGGAGTTGTCGCTTGTCAAATGGGAACACCGGTGTCCTAAAGCAAGATCAGGAAGGGCAGAAACCTCCCGTGAAGCAGAAGAGCACAACCTCGCTTGATCTTGATTTTCAGCATGAATACAGACTGTGAAATTGGGGCCTCGTGATTCTTCTCATTGTTTGGGTTTTAAGCAATAGTTATCAGACTAGTCACCACAGAGATATCTAGCTTGTACGATGCCACTTTTTGATTCTCAAGTGTTGGCTTTTCCTCTCATTGTGAAGCCGAATTAGCCAAGTGTTGGATTGGTCACCCACTTATAGAGAACGTGAGCTGGGATTAGAGCATCATGAGACTGGTGAGGTTTGATAGACTTGAAACATTCAAACCTTTAATTTAAAGCCCCAATTGAGAGACTCTTGAGATGTTCAGTGCCAGAACAGGGAGATTTAGCAGCACCCCCGCTCCGACATGAGCCACCCAGCTCTACCACACTGGCATTCCCTCCTCCGAACCACCATCGCTTTCAGCTGCTGCCACATTCACATCTGCATCTCCATGCACATCCTCATAGCCACAGCCCTGCCTGCCTCCTTCTCCCTGCACTCACTGTCTGCAGCTGCCCTGCTTCCAGTCAGCCAGCACAAATGGGAGGGTGCTTGAGAGGGTGCTTTGTATGAATGGAGGAATAAAGGAGTTATGGCAGCTTCTTCCATTTGGGTTGATGCAAAGCTTTCCCTGACATAGTGAACTGTCGCATGCATGATGAAGGGAAGTAATTTTTCTCTCTACAGCTTTGCTACACCATGCTATCATTTTGTGTGACTCATTATGACGCACAAATGCTGTAGCTATTATGTTTGCACCACAGATCATCACACATACACACAGACACGTGGGATTGCTTACTCCACAGTGTTGCCAAGGAGACGAACCATAAAAATGTGTGCGTCTCAAATAACCTCTGTTGAATAAAAGTTGCATGGCGCTGCAGTGTGAGTCGCCTGTGGAAGAACCTTGCTGGCTGTCATCCTGCTTTCTGTTCTTGTTTTATTGCAGCTTAGTGGAAGTCAACATATCAACACACTGTGTACTCTTCCAAAGCAGGTTCATTATCTCTGAGCTGCATGATCAGGCATCTTGGGTGTTTCCAATCTGTCATATTGGAATAAAACAAATGTCTCTTCAAGAACCCAATCCGCTTTGTAGCAATAATGGAGTGAAGCCTCCTCCATACTGACTCTATCCAATGATTTGTTTATGCGTTGGTCCTTCGCCTGTGCGGCTCTCTGGTTAGTCTGGATGAAGCTGGGTGGTTTGGTCGAAGCTAACCACTGTACTAACAACTCCCGTCTGTTCAAAGCAATCGGGCCTTTGTCCATTGAGAGTTGTTGAAGATAAACAGAGCTGTAGAGCAGTGCAGTTTACAATGTAGTGGATGAAGAGAGAAAATAGTCACTTCAGCAGCAAAGAGTAGGTCAATGTATACCATAAACACATTTGTATATGAAGATCCACCAGAATTTTTTTTTTAGACGTTTTCTCTCTGTCCCCTAATTTTATTATATGTATCTAATAATAACAAGAGCTGTATGTCATAATTACAAGATTTTTATCTCATAACATTCTTAGAAATTGTTATGTTATGTAATGATTTCTTGTAAGTATGACTTTCATATCTCTGAATTAAGATAACTAAAGTATCCTGCTGTTTCAATCGTTATAATGAGGGTTCAGTACCCAGATCATCAAATACAATTTGTATCTTGTAATTATGAGAGCTTTACCAGACAATTATATGATCAAAGTATAAATATGAGATGATAGTTTCTCATAAGTGTAAGATGTTTATATTGCATTCAAATTGTATTAGTGTTGGAAAACTCATCGCATAATTACAAGATGCTGATCGGGAAGAAACCAAAGAATTGTGTCCACTTATTACAACATTTAGGTTAGGGACTTAAATCAAATACTTTGGCTCACTTTATTTTTAATTATTTAATTTTAAAATTAACAATGTTTCGATACTTAGCCCATCAGGTAAAATTCAAAGGTGCAGCTATTGTAATTATGAGATTTCTTTACTAGATAATAATGAGATAAAAATATTATAAATATGTGATAATAGTTTCAAGATATTCAAGACAATTATGAGAATATGTCTGAATGCTGCACACTTATGTAGATAGCTATTTGGCACAGCAGCATCAAGTTCCTGCTAACTAGGCCCTGTCTTAAACCTCGACTGAAGCCTCAAATGCCTCCCGTGTATTTTAAATGCTGTGTTGTCTGAAAACAATGTGCATCAAACAGGCAGCTGACTGCTTCTACAACACACGGCTGTGCACAGGCATGTGCTGGAAACCTTTAGCGTGCTAGCTCTCGCTCTGCAGTTTGCCATGGTATCTCTCAGCTGTTGGTTTGGACTCATGTATCCCTCATTGCATGCGCTTCATAACAAGTGTTTTGCATTCTCCCCCCCCCCCTCTCTTTGTTCCTCTTTGTGTTCCCGCCAGATGTTTCAGCCCATAATTTTGTTCATCCTCATTCTTGTTCTCTTCTCATCTCTCTCGTACGCCGTCATCTTTAAGTTGGTCTTTCTCTTTGCGCTTTTCTTCGTACTCTAGTCCGCTTGTTTTTCTCCACACCGTGTAGTCTGTTAATTTCCCCCCTTCAGCTTATATTCTATACCCATTTTCTGTTTTGTTTTTGTTTATTATTCCCTTATCCCCTCGCCCCGTTTGTTGTCTCGTGTCTGTTTTGTCCACAATCCACCTCACACATCTCCCCCCATACCACCACCACGACCTGCTCCCCCGTATCCTGCACCTCTCCCCCCCCTCCCCCACCCCACGTCACTCACAGTCCGGTCAGAGGGATGAGCTGGAGTGGCGTCTAGGACAGGAGCGAGGCGTGGAGCCCCAAAGCCAGAGCCGGGGTTGGGGCCAGGCCCAGAGCAGGGGAGCCACGGGACTCACTAGGTACCACAGGCCCCTGGCTTTAAGAGCAGAGGTCAGTGCCTCCTCCCTCCTCCATCTCCCTTTCCACCTGTGGGACTGAGTTGACACTGGCTCCACACTATAATCCCCATACACGGGCCTTCTGTCAACCTGCACTCTATTTTCTAATCATTTGAAGTGATTCCACATTTTGTTTTGTTTCTTCTCCTTGGAGTGACAAGTCCATGTATTTTTTAATTAAATTAAATGTTTTATACAGCAGGCAAATACATGAATGAAAATAATCTAATCATGCTTTTACTAAATGCATTTTGAAAGTTCTCACATCATGGACACACCTAAAATGAAACAATAGTAAGTGTTTGTACAGAATGAAGGTTATTATACTGAAAATACATTATTTTGGGGTTTGTTTTTGGAATATCTGCTGGCCTGAGAAGCAGTGCACTATGGTAAGAAAGACTTAACTTGCCTTACAGTGAAGCAGTTAATAGCATTTACAGATGCCGGTCAGTTCTGAGGAGTTTTACATAACAGATTAAAACCTGGAAAGTCATTTTTTTTGTAATCTCTGATTACTTCACCAAAGTTTAAAATGTTTACCTTTTCTTCTATGTATGTACATCTATAAACTATATATTTGGCAGATTTTTTTATTTGGTTGGTTATGATCAGAAGGCCGCTCATTCCAGCATGTCTAGTGACACTCCAGCCACGGGCTTTTTTTTTAATTTTTATGCTGAACACGATTTCACATTCACTCTACTTTCAGACTAAATATCCACTCCCACAGCTACTGATCTTTATTTATTTATTTATTTATGTTAAAAGCCTTTTGATGTAAAATGGTATTACTGCCTTTTTAACTTCACACCATGTTCCCCTGGACATTTTTGCTATTGATTTCAAAGAAACAAATAGAAGGTAGATTGCCTCCGTAGAACTCCAGAGTCTTTCTTGCACCAAGTATTTCGATTGCATGTTGTGCTCTAAAAAGATATATATCTGCTGGTCGACAGTTTTGTTGCCCTCTAAAACAATGTGAGACAGCTACAGTGTATCGACTTGTTAGGCGTATGTATGCACTCAGTGTATCACGGCTGAGTCTGCACTCTGCCGTGAAGCCCTCTGGCATCGCTTCATCACCGCCAGCTTCACGACTCGACTCAGCAGATTAAATGTATGTAAAAGTGCCGCTTACACAGAAGAGTCACGGTATACACTTAAACACACAAAATCAAAGAGGCAAGTAGTAACATCACTGCAGCACACTTCAGATCTGTTAAACCCTTCAGTGACTCGACTCTTTAATAAACCGTCTGGACGCTGTGATTCATAACTCGCTGCCTCATGCTTGTGTTCACAGACAAATTGCCCGCTGTTATGTAGTGCAGAGTTCTGGCAGCGGTGATGTGACATGTTACTGTAACAGTTACAGTTCTTGCACATCGGTGTGTGGATTTCTTTGTGTCCCTGTGCTTTCTGCCGCAGTGTAATCTGTGAGGTGAAATGAATGAATGTGAAAGCGGCTCAAATATGGCCGGATTAGCTCTGCACTGTAGGCCTGGGTGATTTGCATTTGACATTGGGCTGACACGGAGGTTATCCAGGGTCAGTACACACTGAACAGCTCCACTTACTGTTGGATGGGACAGTCAACGCCCGCTCGGATTGGAAGAAGGAAATCACATGGAATAACACTGCAATTTCCAAATTTCAAAGTCTGCACTGTGATTTTTAGGAGGAGAAGTCTTGAATCATTACATTCAAAAACCATAAACATAAGCATCTCATTTCCCTGTGAGCATTTATTCACCTGTAGGAAAATCCTAAAGTGCATTTCTTGGTGGCGGGTCCAAACTATTTGTGTGACTTCCTGGAGTCTCCACCGGTTGACCAAGAATTTCAGAGTGACGTCAAAACTCCAGGAAGTAATTTTTACTTGAGAGGTGCTAATAGACAGATTTTTGTTTCTTTTTGCTTCCCCAGTTTCTTGCTTAGCTAAGCTAACGGCCTGCTCGTTGTAGCTTCATATTTAGTGGAGATATAGATCGACTCTTTCCAAAAATGTCAAACTACTCCTTTGAGATGTGTATATACTTTCGTTTGATGTTGCTGGATGAAGACATTTTAAGTACAGATTGAAAATGTGCAGCATTAAATTATAATCACTTCCTGAGACGCTAGAAAAAGGTATATTGGGTTTCCAACTTCATTTGAGGTTTTTCAGTGTCGCTCAGTGAGTTTTAGAAATCATAGAGAACCAATATAATCGAGCGTAATCATCTCATACACAAAACCTTGTGATTCTGTGTGACCTATAAAATACAGCTTTACCGAGAGACAAACAGAACGATAGTGAGATCTCAATATGTGATGTAATTTATCCAAAGTGTTTTTAAAGTAACTGTGTGCTGTGCTGTTGTGGGTTCAGCTCCGGGACACGCCTGCTTCTGACATCCAGCTTCGTCTGGATCATGAGCGAAGGTTGAGAGCAGCGGCGGAGGAACATGAGGCCGTCATCTCTCTTCCTCAGGTACAGTGATGCAATCAGTCACGCTGCGTTTGAGCGTAAGAGCACCAGGATCACACTTCATTTGTTCTTCTATCTTTGCTGGAGTTTAAACACAGTTTTAATTAAGTCTCACCACTGGAGAGGAAAAGAAGTTTTGCTTTAATATCCATGCCTGCATTTGGTTTTAGACTTAGATGGATGTTACACTGTCTTCATTATGTCGCATGCAATTTACACCAAGTCCCTTTTTTTTGTACTTGCAGCATGCAAACTTAAAAATGATCCTTTTAATCAAAGTTGAAAAAAAGAAAAGAAATGTTAGTTAGAAGTGTGTTTTTCAAATGTAAACGTTTTGTCATTTTAAACACACAAAATCATAAAGCATCGTCAGAGGTGAAATGATTTCTTGATGAACTATAATTTTTAAAATAAAAAATGCCAAAAATGTCTGGCCCAAAGTGATTATTATTTAACCAATAGACCTACTGAAACATTGTAAGAGGTTGCATATATATATATATAGTTATGGATAACAATGACTTGATACTTTGTCACTCACTTCCCATTATTATTTGAGTATGACAGTTTTGAATGAAACCTTTTAGTGCCAATGTGAAGCACTTTTTTATTTATTTTTATTTAAACCTTTATTTAACCAGGAGAGTTCCATTGAGATTAAAAATCTATTTTTCGAGGGAGACCTGGCCAAGACAGGCAGCAGCATACAAAACACATAGTTACAGACAGAAAACACAGAACAAGACAAGTTAAAAGAAACTAAAAGCTAAGAGACAGTGACGTAACAGAGTCAATTTAAGAAACATTTACATTTTTGGGAACCTGCCTCTATTTCTTTCATTCTAGATTTAAAAGCAGTCAGTGGTATCAGTTCTCTGAACTTTAAAACATTCTGCAACATATTCCAACATCTTTCCTCTGGTCCCTTCGGCAGCAGGAAGACGAGCGACTACATCTGGAGGCCCAACGTGGAGGTCTGGAGTTGCCGGGCCTTCAGACCCATGAGGTGCCCTGGCCTCAGGAGAGAGCCGTGCTGCAGCAAGAGGTCCGCCTCTTCAGACGCAACACCATCATCTTCTACATGAAGCTCAGGTGGATCCTCATGCACTGGAGGCTCGGCCGCAAGGACGACTCCGGAGAGGAAACGGTGAACCCGGAGGTGAGTAAGAGATTTAATAAGTTCAAGGCACACTTGGGTATTTAAAATGTTTCCCAGCATCTTTTCTCACTGATTGATAGTCTGGTTAATTGGTCACCCGGCTGTTTGAGCGACTCCATTTGTTGTTCAGCGGTCGATTCTTCACTTTACACTTATCTTCTTGTACTACCGGTTGATTACACTCGTAATTAATGAGATTCATGTTTTGTTTTTTTGGGAATGTTCACATGATAATAATTCATAGTTCTGAATTTTCTGTTAACATCAGTTTATTCATGCAGCATCTTGTGAAACCTAATATGAGTCTACAGATGGTGCATCAGTGTGCAGCCCCTTGACTTGACATTGAATCCCGACAAAACGTTTTCCAAAATCAAGCGATTATTTCACCCACAAAATTCTCATTAGTATACCCGTTTTACCACAGGCGTGCAAGTCTAAAGCAATGATAAGATTGTTACGAAGAAGCATGTGATTGGGAAGTTCTGAGCACATGACAAATGAGGAAAATTAGGTGTTTCTCTGCCCCATTGCATGCTGGAATACGCTGAGCAACTGTGAGCCTGAAACATAATGTGTTGGTACAGAAAAAAATGTGTGCATGAATTAAAACACAGGCTTCATGGCCGTATCATCTGTTCCAGTTTGAGAAGTTGGAAGGCATCCCAGAGCTGAGAGTGATAATGGAGCAGGCGGAGGGGGAGTCAGATCGATGTTTACCACAAACTCCAGAGAACGTCCCCGACCCCATCATCCCTCTGCCGTCACCTGATCGACACCTGCAGCATCAAAGACAGGTACTCACATTTACAACTCCTCCTCTGGTTTTTTGATTCATTTTTATCAAGACAAAATTATGAAGAATTGCAACTCCAGTGACTCCACTGTCTACCACTTTTTTAAATATAACCTAAACTGAACATTGCATTATTTAACAAGTCAAGTTTTAGGTTCATCAGCCATGTTGTGATGTAGAAGTTTTCAAACAGATTCAACTGAGGAAAGGGTGAAAAATGAAATACAGCAGCGATAAGAGGGTCCATGGCATTTAGAAAAATATACACACAGGTTTTTAACAGCTTAGAATCAGCTCGTTATTTTAGCTTTTGCTGCTCTGTCAAACACATTTTGTTTCATCATGCTTTGGAAACGGCATATTCCTTTTTTTATATGGTTGTATTGTATGAATTATAACTATACAGGTAAATTACTAAGCATGTCCATGCCAGAGTACTTAATTACTTCATTTTCTTAGTAGATGATTGAACAATTTCATGTAACCCTTCCATGCTACACACATGGAAATGTTAAGTCATGCAAAAATATTAAAGAAGAGAAACAAAATAAGTGAAATACAATACAATAACACTTCAGTAATTGTAGCAAAGGAGAATCCTATACTGTCAATCATATACTTGTCATTTGCAAGTGCCTTCATCATTTCAAGGGTTGATTGTAAAAATAAAAAAATCTATAGTAGTAACTCTATTTTCTCAAGTAAATTGGTGTGCTGAGCTTTTACATTTCCCTCGTTCATTGTCATTGTTTGGCAGACGCTTTTATTAGAGCAGTTTGGCATTGTATGCGGATGAGAAATGTGGCCTAGATAACTAGTTAGAGGCAGTAATTACATCAGTTACATGCCATGAAGACAAAAGGAGCTTCTGTTTTTCAGGCTGCCGAAGGTTTTCCCTGACATGGCGTGTTTTGAGATCAGTACGTCCAGCGACCACTTTTCCCCGCTGTAAGACCAAAGAAAGTTCATAAGTATTGGGGCGGATGCATTATTAAGATGGCCTAAGTACTCTACTTTACTGTGTTTTGATTTTTTACACATCATAACAATGTTTTTTCAGGTGATCTGACATCGTTGCTTTATCATATTTTTCTTCAGTTTGAATAAGCGTGCCCAGAAGACTATATTAAGCTTCACGCATGAGAGCAGAAATGCCGACTTGCTATAGTAAGCGTTTGCACACATGACTACTACGGCAGAGCAGAGGATCAGTCCTGCAGCCAGGGTGAGATAATAGTATGTTAAGCCGGAGAGAGGTCATTGAAAGTTTTCACTGAAGACGTGGACAGATTCATTCCCTCTGGTGCTGCCGATGTATGATACTCTTGAAGTGCTTAAGTATGTGTAAATACTGTAGATGAGATGTGGTTGTGAACTTTCATCTCATTTAATATAAGGAACTCGAACATTAGCATATTAATATAAAACTATGTGTTACTCCAAACGATTAAGTTAGGACCTCACTGTGACATAAGAGTTCTCAAATCAGCTTGAAGTACCTCGAACAACTCTTTCAAAGGCTAAATGTAATTTAGCAGGGGTTTTATGTAGCCGGCTAACACACTGGTAGTTAGTCACCTCACTGTAAAAGGGACTGGGCCCTTTCTGTGTCACAGCAAACACATGGTGGGTTTCCTCCTTGGAGTCTGGTTCCCTCCCACATCAAAAGACATGCATATGAATTATTCAAAAATACTTGTGTCACTGCAAGAATGGTGCAGTAGAGCTTGGCGTGTATTGCTACACATAATGTCTTTACGTTTAGGGTTTCCAGTGGCTCTCTTGACCATTAGTGGATAATAATGAGCTATTTTTGATTATTATTATTACATTTTTGTACACATAATTAATTAATAATACACATACTTGCATTTTGGTTAGAAACGCTGAATGTAAATATAACTGTGATTATTTACAAGAAAATTCCACAGCTTTTAAAATAAGCTAATTAGCTTGCAGGGTATCTAGCTACCAAGCGGCACTACTGGTATCAAACTGCTAGCTGGGAAACATGTTAGTTATAAATCTTATTAAAAAGCAAACCTTTATCTTTTTAGATCTAAAAACAAGTTTAATACATTTGTTGATGCTCATATGATGCATATTTAGAGACACAAAAGAACAATAAGAACAATAAAAAAAAGGAAGGTTGTCCATGTGAGGTCCCCTTTTTTTCCTGGTTATACTGGACTGACGTGCACTGGCCTTTTAACACCTGAGCTCATATCGTGTTCACAGAGCCAGTGGTGCTGTAGTGAAACCTCCAGGTGATGTTTTACTCACAGACTCCTTTGTGCTTCACCGCCTCCTGCCAAGACCTGAGGAGTCTCCACAGCAGGGCCACCAGAAGCAAACAGCTCTCTACACACCTCTCTGAGCAGGAACAACATGCATTGAAATGAAATAAAATAAATACTTGGTCGTAGAAGAGCTTTTTGTTGCAGCTTTAAATACTGCACTACTCAGAGGGATTTAATTTAAAGTCCGGATTTTTTAGCGTAAGATTGTATGTACACCCATCTGTGTGTACAGGTTTTAGTGCTTTAATCAAGGTAGGATAGATGGGTAAGGACAAGGATAAAAGAAGGAGAGAAGCAGGAGGCAGATGGGAAACAGGATGGAGAAGTTCAAGTGAAATTGATTTATAAAGCACTCATAAAGCAGGTTTGTCCCAAAGCGCTTTACAGAGAAACAAAGGACGGGCCCATCAAGATGAGGACAGAACTTGCTTTCTATGTGTATGTGTGTCTGAGTGTGTTGGGTTAACCTTTCCGAAATGATTGTTTTGTCTGAATCCTCTTTGTGCAGTTTGGGGAGAACCGGCAAGTGCTGCAGGCCCTGCGGACGCTGCTAGAGGAGTTTCAAATGGAGCTGCAGGAGGAGGAGGCGCGGCGATGCCAACTGCAGCAGTCCTACGCAAACGACAAAGCCGCCTGGGAGGTCAAGTGGGCAGAGATGAAGTGCCAGTTCGCCCAGGTACAGATGGCGTCTCAGCGCCCACCTTAAAGGGACAGAACCCAATCTGGTGTAGAAAACTAGATGCATTCAATAAGCAGCAAGGTGACAGTAAACACGTTGCCTTCTCCACTCAGGGAAAAGCAGTAACAAGTAACAAAAATTAAAAAACGTAAACTTCCCCCCAAGGCCAATCCCTGTCATATTGAGAGTGCAGCAATGGAATGACAGCGTGCCTTAATCCATACCCCAAGTGACAAACAAATGGACAGAATACAATTTATAATCACCCCTCAACAATTACATTAAAACAGGAAGGACAGCTTCCAATAAGATGAGAATATGATGAATGGCCTGCTTGGCACTAATGAATATGTCACTGTGCAAACTAATTCATTCAGCATTGTTACAGTGCTTCTAAGTTAACTCAAAACGGCTGAAAGCACTCTCTTGTATTCCTAATGGGAGTTTAAATACTTTGTAGATTAGGATCAGCGTATATTCATCTAAACCAGATAAGAGCACATGGCGAGCTGATATCACTTATTTTGTACGGAATTCACTGATATTTAGGTCAATATAAAAAAAACAGTATAAGGCCTCCAAGATGCTCTTTTTTTTGCATTTACAACATTGTAAAATAAAAGGATTCAAGGGCTTCCTCTGACGGGACGAGGGGAGTCGGACTGTGTTTCAGTCAATGATGAGTGGTGCTCAAACGTTGTCAAAGTTGATGCACAATGTTTGCTGATGTCACATATTTAATGCATATTATCTGCACAGGGAATGTTGTTATGCTGCTGCTGTATATTCCTCCTGGTGCAAATTTAAAAAAATGCACTCCAGGAATGCTCTACTGGTTTTGTTATGTTTTTGTTTTTCTTGTGTTGCATAAAGGGAATACGGCTGCATTTTTTTGTGCAGAATGAAAAGACCAAAACCAGCACACCATAAACACAGGGGGGCTAAATACAGCAGTTTGAGAAACGCATCCATGAGTCTGAAGGTTTATTAAATGCAAAAACAGGATTTTAGAACTCTTGAAAGTTATCGCTTGATAATTTTTCTTTTTTTCTTTGGTCTATTACAAGCTAAACAGTTGAATAACCCTGTTCAGCACCTGCCAAGACAAATTCCTTGTACGTGAAAACATACGTGGCAATAAATGGTTCAGATTCTGACATTACAGAGTAATCAACTGTTTGCAGAGAAATTAGCCAAACCCACACTGGGGAAACCAACCTGGGAAAAATATTCCCACGCTACACCAACGGCTTCAGATGTTAAGGTATAGACTATTTTTACTGTGTAGTTGTGGTCAGGACCAACCTCATTTTATTGGCATTGGGCATCAAGACTAGACAACAGTGGTGGAAAGTAACAAAGTACATCTGCTTAAGTACCGTACTTAAAGAAAGAGTTCACCTAAAAACAAAACAACATGTCTATAGTGCTCACCTCAGTAGGCTCTCTATGGAATCAAGTGGCCTTAAGAAGAGCAGAGCAGTCATTCAGTACGAAAGAAGCATTAAATAATGTCTAATCAACTACAGAAATCTTTGTTAACAAAAACAACTAAGAGGGAGCAGCTGTGCTATTTGGGTTGTGTTTGAATTTCATGGGAGACAAAAATATCAATACTACGTTTTCAGTGGAAGAACTAAAGGAAAGGTACCGTGTGGCACAGAGGGATCGTTGTGTTTTGTGGTGCTGTTGGAGCCTCATTTACGATCAGGACAGGTGGCCAACAATGTGGAAAAAACAATAATACTGTAATAATAATTTCAATAGTAATCAATTTGAGGACATAGAATATGTTATTTCTTGACCACATGTATCGGAAGATAAAACCGACCGCGGCAGAGGTAGTGTCTTTACCCAGCTATGTCTGATAAAAAACTGGAGCTTAAGGAATGAATTAAGAAATTGATTTATAGGAGGATTATCTTTATAACTCTCATGCTATTAATCAGAAAATCTTTGAACTGGTTCATATCCTTCCACAGAGCAGCAGTCACTGAGGGCATCTACGAGAACTAATGTACTTAGTTTCCTCTGATAACACCATGTTGAGTTCTTCTCTTGCTCCACTGTGCTTCGTCCTGATTAAGACTTCTGAAATATGCCCCTAAACTCCTGGATTTTATTCAGGATTATTACGCAGCCCAGCAGAGCAGAGCAGAATTGGAAATTACCTTCACCTGCATCTCTATATGTGGATTCATTTTGTAGATATTAATACCAGGCTGGCTCATGTGTCATTCTCTGCTTTGGTCTGGTTTGGTTCTCTGGTGTCAAGCCTTGGAAATGACTGGCTATATTTATAATGTCTCACATCTTGGCTCTTAGCATTCAGTCAGCAGCTATTACTGCACATGTTATCCTCCCCAGTGTGTAAGCAGAAAGTCTTCAAACCCAGTGTAAAAGTATACAAAACAAACATTTGAATGGAGTTATGTAAGCTGAGATTTCATGGCAGCCTTGACTTGCTCTTCACATAGTGGCAGTGCTGCAGACTCTGGTTTGGACCATTATGTTCAGCAGCCAAAGCCTGTCTGAAGATTACAAAGCTCTGCTGTAGCTTCACTCAGCTTTGAAGATTCCTGCAGTTTGTCTGAATCCTCGGTTTATGTCCTTCCACCAGCGAGTGGTTTACCATATGAATTTGGGAGGGCAGCCCTCACTCAAGTTTTTACTGTGTCTCTCTGTCAGCTACACAACAACTACTGGTGATTTCATCTTTCCCTAATCTCATTGTGTTCCTTTGTGAATCGGAGTGATTTAAGTTCAGTGGTTTATGTGCACTGTATTAGCAGCTATTCAAACTGAAAACTGCCCTGCATTAAAACAATGCAGGGGTCTGCGTAGGTGAGGATGTGTTGCTTCAGGTAACAGGATGTCCAATTTGAGTAACGGATCCATTTGCACATGTGTGCTGCAGGAATGAGTCTTAAAACCGAAAATTATTCAGGGATTTTGCATTTCCGGTTGCGGTTCCCTCTTTTGGTTTTGATGCCTTAGGCTTTCCATTGATTCTCTTAATACTTATTGCAGCTGTTTGTCTCAATAAAGAGCCCAAGTTAGCCATTTCATTATTATCTTGTTCATGAATGCTGTTAGTTTGGTGTCATGAGAAGGATACACAGGATAAAAGACTTGTATTCTGTCATTTCTTTATTCTGCTTTTGACACATCTCTCTGGTTTGGGGAAAAAGTTTTCATCCATCCATGTAGTTTACTGTCGTCTTTTGTTCTTCCTTTTTGAAAATGTCCGTGCCTTCAAACAAGAGCAGCGGTATTTCACGTATTTCTCTCCAGCTTTATGCAAGGCGATTATCCCTTTGGTACTTTAGAATAGTCAAGGTTAGATATAATAAAACACTCATGATTCCTGAATAATTGATGCCCTGTGTGGATTTTTTTTTCTTGGTATACTTTGCATTATAATAATGACTTAATAATGACTAATCAACCCAACACCCCTGTGTCTCTGCTTGCTGACCAGCTGGAGGAGGGGAGACATGGCCAGGTGCGAGGCGAGGCTCAGGAAGGTGAAGGGGAACCGACCGAAGACCCCGAGTGGGCCTTGAAGCTGGAGCGCGAGGAGCACCGGCGTCTGCTGGCCGACAGCCACAACACCTCCCTGGACCTCCGCTGGAAGCTGCAGCACGGAGAGCAGAGCTGGAGCCGCGAGAAGGGAGAACTGCTGGAGCGCTTTGACCGGGAGCGGCAGGAGTGGGACGGCAGCATGAGGGAGCTCCAACGCAAGATGGACAGGGTGAGAGACGGGAGGAGTTGGAAAGAGACAGAGAAAAGAAGAGTTATAGGCGTATGACGGGAGGTGAAAGAGAAGCAGAGCACACACGATAAGAATGTCCGGCTCACACATCACAATGTGCATTTAGTAGCTGACCTGGAGCTTTCGATGGCATCACACTTTTGTTTCAGCCTTGAAACCACTTTGAACTGAACTTCTTTACAAACTTTACAGATCAAACTGGTAAAAACCAGCACAACTAAAGATCTGAAGCTTTGCTTGTTACGCTGTATATATATTTTTCTCTTCCTTTTGAAAATGTTTGAGCCTTCAATCGAGAGCAGAGGTTCATCCAAAGAACATATTTCTTGCTCACCTCCAGCTTTATTATGCAAGGCTCTCTGTAGTTTGGTACTTTCAAATAGTCACGGCTAGATCTAATAAATACTCTGAATTACTGAATAATTGATGCCCTGTGTTGATTTAATTAGACGAACTACAGTGTCTCTCCTCACTTGTGTGTCATGTCCAGGGCAGGAGATAGGAACATAAGCTGGTAATATGATATGAGTGTGAGAGTATTCACATATAAAGGGACTCAAATAATAACACACTAGAAAGAAAAAAACTGCTGATGCACCGTTGAATATAGGAGACACAGAGCAGGAAGTAGAGATGCATATTCTGCAAACTATAAAGCACAGGTTCCCAACTGAACTGTTCAGACTGGCAGGGTGAAAGTTATTGAGTGATGGGGTTGTTTTCCTTAAATCTCAAGACTGAAGCAAGGAACTAAAGCCTGAATGTTGCAGGAGGATTACTCAATAGCTCACATTTTATTATATTTAAGGAAAGCAAGGTGTTCCTATGTGAAGAAAGCCTCCTGCATATATAAAGCATACTGTAAATGTAAAGTAATATCAATATCAGCCTTGTAAATAGACCATTATAGTTCAGATGTTTTAAGGTGGGGTTATTTCAGAATCAGAATCAGAAACTGTTTATTAGCCAGGAATGTTTTCACACAAACGAGGAATTTTTTGAGGCGGAAGGTGCATACATTGGACATGGGACGTTAGACGAAACAACAATCAACAATCAACGATAACAACAGTGCTATACGATAACAACATTTGAGGTACTTGGTCAGCACAACCCCGGTTTGCAGCAACATGTAATTTAGATAACTAATAGAGAGGTTCACCCAAAAAATATCAACATCATGTTTAAGTAAACGCTACATTAATATATTTTCACCGCTTTACCTTTCACCAGACTTCATTGAATTTTTTTTTACCTCGCAGAACATATTTAAACAATCTGGATATAAGTCAATTCTCTGACCGATCACCTGATATCTGTATGTGTCATTCTCTGTGCAGCTGCAGAGAGAGCTGAACACCCGCGACATCACAGATGGTGGCTCGGACCACAGAGGTGCGTTCTTTCCTCAGGACAGTCCCTGCAACGCGCCCCGGTCGCCGCGCTACCCCTGTACATCCACACCCATCCCTGCTACCCCTCCCGTGCGCTCCCACTCTGACTCTGATGCCATGCTGGAGGAGCAGGGGGCTGCGAGGAGACTGAGAGGCCCGACGGAGAACCTGTTCCTGGACGCGCTGTCTCTGGACCCCCTCAGCGAGCTGAAGATCCCTTCACCCTGCAGACTGGAGAGCGAGAAGAGGTTCCCCTGCATGAAGGAGGTAACATGCACCAGTAATGTAGCGCTTTAACACATGAAACACAAGTCATTATGTAAATGACAAAATTGACATTTATTTCTATTTTGTGACATTTTAAAGATGAAATTATTACTTAATTGGTCCCAGAACAGACAAGACTACTTTATTAGTTGAACATGTATGAGTTCAAACCACTCAATGAAATGATTGTGGTGCTACAATGTTTCCAAAACGCAATAAAATTATTTTTAATTGTGTTTTTATGTATTGTTTTGTTTTGTTTTCCTGATGTTAGTGCCGATAAATCATCCTCCACTTCCACATGATCTCACTATTGTATCTGTTGTGGTTCAGGCCCTGAATGAGATTTTGGAGAGAGAAGTCGATCCTGTGAGCCCAGATGACGAGATGGGCGGTGGGAGTCTGCTCAGGTAACCTCTTGAAAAAGCTTCAAGTCAAACTAAGTTCAAAGCGTGTTTTAATGGGTAAACTATTCCGTCAAATGTATTCTGCTTCATTTAAATAGACACAGCACCAAGAACTGGTCTGATTATTCAGCCTCCTGCAGCATTTTGATACTCATACATACACATCAATCCCCGGAGAGATCGGCTATTGATTCTATTAACTGTTACTTGAAGTAACAGTGAGTTTCCCCCAGGTAAAATTTCTGTTATGGCGACGTAGAAATCCAGCTCATAGTGCTGTTAAATAATTAAGACAGTTTTAAAACATTTAAAAGCATTAAGTTGCTTTTCAAAAAACATACACACATATTTAGGATTGGATGTCAGCAGCTGGAATATAAAGGATATGAGATCATGATGGGTTGTGATGTTTGGTTTCAGTATTAATGAACTGTGTGTGTGTGTGTGTGTGTGTGTGTGTGTGTGTGTGTGTGTGTGTGTGTGTGTGTGTGTGTGTGTGTATATACGCGCTTGCGTGTGTGTATACGCGCTTGCGTGTGTGTGTGTGTGCACGCGCACGCTTGTGTGTCCAGAGCTAAGTCTGTGTGCTCCATGAGCGACTTCCAGCGGTTAATGGACAGCTCGCCGTTCCTCCCCGACAAGACTCACCACGGTGATCTGGGCCAAGACGACTTCACCCCGCCTCTGTCCCCGGACGACCTCAAATACATTGAGGAGTTCAACAATAAGGGCTGGGACTTTCCAGCATCCACCTCTGGCCCGGATCCTGCCCTGGAAGTGTGGACAGACAAACCCCCCGAGGCCCGGGGAGGGGAGCTCGTTCTTGAACCATTCCAGCCGGCCTCCTGGTTCCTCACCACCAGCGCCACCCGGACCACCAGCACCCTGAGCAGCCCCGAGCACTGCCACAAGTCCCCGCTGAGGGGCAACGGAGCGGGGGCGGAAGGGGTGGGAGTGGAGCACTATGGGGTCCACAAGCTCCACAGCCCTACCAGACCTGGGGCAGCTGAGCACCCTACTGCCCAAGACCCAAACTTCCTGTACGCCAAAGTGCCCAAAGCCAGGGGCGGAGGAGAGGCTGGGGTGGGAGCCAGTGGGTCAGATGAGGTGTTCAGCAGTGGGAAGTGGGCATGTGGGCTCCTGGACAGTGGGGGGTTGAGGACTTCTCCTAGCCAGTCTCCTATCTGCCCCACTGTGGGCTTCACCTCCTCTCTGGAACTTCAGCTCTCCAGAAACATGAGTGACGACATGAAGGAGGTGGCCATCTCTGTGAGGAACGCCATCCGTTCACCCCCAGGGCCCGTCGTTAAGGACACCGCCTGCCAGACCAACGGATTCACCACGCGAGGCACTCAGACCACTCAGACCATCAGTGTTGGTCTCCAAACGGACCTGTTGAGGAACCTGACCAGCAGCCCCCACCGCTGCCTCACCCCAAAAGGTGGCGGGACGCCTATTTCTTCCCCGTCACGCAGCGTGAGGAAGGTTCAGTACTCCCCTGTCGTACAGAGTAAGTTTGAGCGACCCTGCTGCTCGCCAAAGTACGGCTCGCCCAAGCTTCAGCGCAAACTGTCCACATCCAACAAGGCCGATCTCCCCAACACCAACCGTGCTCCCACCCCCACCACGCCGCAGAAGGGCAACAGCGAGTCGGCGTGGGCCCGCTCCACCACCACCCGCGACAGCCCCGTCCATACCACCATCAACGATGGCCTCTCCAGCCTCTTCAACATCATCGAGCACAACCCCGTGGCCTACGACTCCATGCAGAAGTTCAACAAGTCTCCCAGTCGCTCTCAGCCTACCCCTCCGTGCACCACCGAGCCCAGCCCTGCCCACGGGGCTCTCGCCACGGACCCCAGGAACGAGTGCTTACGTGTAGCTCGCGGGCGCTCGCCCAGTCCCGTGCAGCTGATAGTGGAGACTCAGGGGGACAAAAACGCAGAAGTGGTGAGCATAAGGCAGGACCTTTCAGCCCCGCCGGGCTACACGCTGGCTGAAAACACTGCTCGCATCCTTAACAAGAAGCTGCAGGAGCAGAGCTTCAGAGAGGAGCGGCGGCTGCAGGCTGGAGGACAGAGCAGCCACAGCCGGCAGGCCGACTCAGACAGAGGGCAGTCTGGATGTATGGAGGTAAATATGCAGACGCACTGGATTCAGCGCTTCATCATTAATTTGATCTGGGGCCCATGTTTCATGACGCAAAAATATTTATGACTTTTCCTTGGATTTTCCCTGTAATGGTTGAAGACAAACTTTACGGCATATGTGGTTAATCAGAGAAAAAGCTTAACAACTACGTTATGATATCACTAAAATGTTGCTTTTTTCTCAGATGGAAAGCACTGACTGATGCAATGGTAATGTCAAAATATTTGACCCTCTTCAAAAATACTGAACTTTTCTTCATGGCTGTATGTTGACACTTGTTAGGGTGTCTTCTTCTTCTGTAATTGTCTTTTATTTCTGTGCTTTAACTTTCACTGAGGCCCGACCGAACCCTGATTCATGTGTCCAATAACTGGTTAATTAATGATCTCACAGTAATGATCTGAGTGAGATCACAGTTACAGAGGTACATACTTATATTACATATCATTATTAGCAATTATCTGAATAAATGTTCAACCAGCATTTTAAGGGGCTCTAGTTTTTGAAGCAATTTGATTTCCCCAATCCCAAAATATACCAAGCACAAGTGCGCTGACACGTCGGTCGGGCCTTTTTCACCACCCATTCAGCTGACCTGTGGGAAAATAATAAATGACAGATAGAAAAACATCTTTCTGGTCATGTTTAAATGTGAAACATAAAGAAAAATGCTTTCAGTTTACTGTATTTACAAGCACGCCACAAAAGACAGATTAAAACTTGAAAAGTAGGTAATACTGTAATAAAGCTGTACATTATAACAATATATACCGTGAGATGCGCTGTATATTTGAAACCATAGCGTGATCAGTGAGCAACACAATCCCACATGTGCTGATTAAGATGTCCACTAACATGAAGGATTCACCAGCTGCTGCTCACTGAGCTGCAGAACAGACGAGACTAAGATTAGAGTCTGATCTGTGATTTTATGGATGAGAGTGTTCCTTTTCTGCAGTCATTCACTCAGTGAGGCCTTCTGTGCATGACGGATGGAGATAATGAATTGAGATAGTTAAGCATATCTTGCTGTGTATCGTGTGTCCCTCAAATGGATAAATACCACACAGAAATCCCTTTCAAACCATTCAAAATGTCCACCAGTAAATTAAAAGAACTATAATCAAAATGTATATGTTTCACAAAACATTGTATTTGCTGGTAAAGTAGGTTTACAGTCGTTTTTTTGCTAATCCAGTAAATAAATAATAGTAATGATTATTTTCAATGACTTATTCAGTAGTTTATTCTCTGTTAGAATCAATCACCATTTTGTTGAGCTCATCACGGTGTCTTCACATTCCTTGTTTTGTGTAACTGAAAGATACTGAGTGATATGAAACATTATCACATTTACAATCTGTAACCAGCAGTCATTTTCCTCATTAACTTGGACAATTGATTAGTTATGAAAAATTGTTAACCACCAATTTTCTGTCAATCCACAAGTTGTTTTTGCACTAAAGGAAATATAACCAAAAGTCCACATTCAAACCATTTCAAATTTATATTGGATATGTTTTGTGACGTAGCAGATTTTCGAGAAATTCAAAAAAGTTGAAACCGTCCTTAGATAAAATAACCAGATTTGTTGCTTTCAGATGAATTACAGCTGCAGCGATTATTTTAGATCAATTGTCCAAACGAATTGTGTCCCATTAGAATTTTCCAAAGTCATCACGTTGTCTGTTGTGTTCGACTAAACGTAATAATATACGACAATACAGTATAAAACAGAGAAATAAAACTGCACTATCTTACATTCGAGAAGCAAATGTTTTGCATATTTGCTTAATTAAATATATGACAAATGATCATTTTCGATAAATTTTCTGATTGATTGATAAATTGACTAAACATTTCAGCAATACAGAAGATGACACATTTCTCCTGATAGTAACTTTATCACCTCTATCGAGGTGTGTATAGTCACTTCATCGAACCCTATATTTGGTTTATTTGAAGCCGTTCATATTGAATGTTTTTATTTATTTCCAACAATATCCGACCGGCCTGTGTATCTACACCAAGCTCAACGTTCCAGTTGTGTTTTTTTCCAGGTCTAAAGTGAATGGGTGTGTGTTTCATTAACTTTCTGTGTGGTCTGCAAACTGAAATCAGCCACCTTAATTCTTCTGGTAAACCTCTCTGCCTTTGTTATGCCAGACTTGTCAGACTTCCTCTTTACCCAATTTTACCAATTAACATTTCCTGCTCTATCTTCCTCCCCGCCCCTCTTACCTCCCCTCTGGGCTTTATCTCTCCCTCCCCCTCTTCCCTGTCCGCTGTGCTCTGATCCAGAACCACACTGTCATACTAACAACTCCTTGGGGACTCTAACTCTGCTTGTCTCCGTGATGTAAGTTCGTCTTCCTCTTCCTCTTCCTCCACGAACCTTTCGCGGTGGGTTCACCAGCCACACGGACCTCTCACCTCACGCCCTGCAGACCCCTCCCCCTCCTCGCCCTCACCCTCTTCATTAATGCATGCTTCACAGGACGGCAGAGTGACAGTGTGTGAAGCCATCGGAGTGGTGTCAAAAGTTGTGCGACGGCCATACATCTGTATCTTTGTGTTAATGCACGCATGATCAGTTTCTTTGTTATAGATCATCTGTTTTTTAAAGGACCATAATGGTGTTTTTTTGCATGTTTTAGGCCATTAACCACATAAATTGCATCTACTGTTTCTAGTGCCATACCATTCATGTTGAGATTATTCGATTTAAATAAATTTTCAGCCAGAACGGTATGAAAATCAACTTTAAGAGACGAGCATGAGAATTTTAATGAATTACAGCGAATATTTATTAAACTGGATATGTATTGCAGAGGTCCATCGCAGCTGAGAGCAGCAACTCATTTGATAAAACTTCTACATGTTGGCAGTACAGCTTCATGTTGGGGATAGATATAAACTTCTGAAGTCATTTATTCATTCACTTTTCACTGCTCACCATACAGGAAATGCTAAAAATAGAAATTTGATGTTGAAAAGCTAACTTTGACAAGAACAAAGTAAATAGATAAAATGTAGAATTTGACGTTTTCTGGCTTCAGGACGAAGACAGGATTTTTTTAGGGTGATCTTGAAAAAAGTCACGAGCTTTGCTGTCAATTCAAATTATTTGGAAAAAGATCGGCAAAAATCTGAAGCAGCAGGTCAGACTTTTTTAGAAGCAATTGGTGCATCTCTAATTTTTCAGAACAGTTCCTGCTCTCTGCACAGCATTAGTGTGTGATGATGACATGTCACGCCCATGTTCCCAGGGTCCTCGTAAGAGATTGAAGACACTGGGAACATAAAACCCTTTGAAAGGTCTCCTTAATAAGTCAAGATGATACTGAGCAGAGTAACATAGATGCACCAGCTGTAATGGAGTACGCATCTGAAGTAGTTTTTCACGGTTCAACAAGTTGATTGTCATACCACCCGGAGAAGAAATTAAGGAAAGTTTGGCAATAATGTAAACTATATGTGATTTGACATTAACGGGATGTACCCTGCAAAACTGCCTTTATGGTCCTTTAAAGCAAACTCAGTCCACGTGATTCAAAGAGTCTTCAGATTGTGTCTTGACTGCTGGTCAGATAACATCTGAACCAGTAAACGTGACACAAAAGAGTTGACTCTTTTGGACGTTTCACACATTCCTCAGTGCAGGTTGTTTTGAGGGGCCCTGCGTATAACAATAATAACATCTGGATTATGCTAACATTGTGTTTCTACCAGGTGCTCCTCTACTGTGACGTTTTCTTGTGATGTTTTACTATTTTCACTCTTTTGTCCATACAGTGTTTTCTTTCTTCTTCCCTCTTACAGTTCCCCCCATTTACTCTCGCACTAACAAGTCCTCAAAAGATTACCCGAAGATGACTGCTTCTAACACTTATCACTTTCTATACTCCATCACCTGTTGGTGTTGTGTTTGAAGCCTGGTGGCTATTAACTGCTTTCTCTGGTCCATTGTGTATGCTTAAAGGGAAGATCCACCATCTGATACTCTGACACTGTTATACAACCAACATGTTATCAGCCTGTCCGTGTATTTCTATGATGAGTGCTGAGTTCCTCTGCTTGCAGTTCACTTAGTTCATTTCCTACATTATGCTAAATACCATTCCGATATGGTAGGTGGCTGAAGCAAAGCGTTCTGGTCTGTTTTGATAACTCACCTTCACAATGAATTCAAGTGCTTGGTAAATGCTTTGAGAGTTCAGTCAGCTGCTAAAAAGCATTTGGTTAATGTGTATTTGGTAATGTGTTGTGTTCAAAATGCTGCAGACTCTTTTTTTTCTGAGAAAATGTAAACACACATCCTTTAACTAAATACATCTCATATTAAAACAACATCCATAAAAACCGACTTTAAGAGACGACACTATTTAAAACCGTTAATTTACTTGTGTATTGGCCAGAGGTAGTAAATAACTCATCAATTATTGTCCAAATTTAAATATTAAAAATATTAAAAAGTTAGCTTACAGTGAAGTATATGAGAGTGTTCAAATTGAAATGTAGCCATTTTGATTTTCATTGTTTTTATGGACTTGGCCATTTATGATCGTCCATCAAATTCTAGAGCCATGAAATTGCGCATAATAGCTGAAGTTCAGTTGTGAAATAATTTGTGCGTTTGTGCTTTAGGTGCAATGTTTCTTCCTTACAACTTAACCGTTTTCTTGTCTTAGGCCCAAAATAATGTAACATCTGATGTTGACCCTGATGTATGAAGAAAGACCGAATATTTTAACTGCAATGTTCTCCGACAAATTAAAACGTACCTACAGATGCGATTACATCGGTTTCAACAGTGTCCAAGTGTTTTAGGGTGGATTTCTCCTTTTAAGGTTGAAGCATCGACTGAGAAGTCAGAGTTGATGTGAAGCTGTTTAGTTGCTGTCTTCAGCAGCCTCTCCCGTCTCTGACTTCCTGTTCCCATTACCTCTGCATGATCTGTGGTGTTGTGTGATCTGATGTATTAGCGTCTCACAGGAAATCTAGTTTCAACCCACAAGCCGCCCATTAAAAAAAACAACTTCTCTGTATTTCCGGTGTGTGTACACAATCCATCCGTTATATACATAAACAAATTATTTATTGATGGAGACGCTGCACATCCGTCTCTGTGACTTTCATACAGCCCGTCACTCACTGGCGGGTCTTTTCATTCATCCTCTCATGCCACCGCTGCCTCGCAGCCGTGTATTTTTAGCAGAACTAGATTGTTTCTTTGTGGACTCGATGTCTCCCATCCTTCAGCCAAAATCTAATGCCTGGAGATGAGCTATTTATAAATCAGGCCAATGGTGCGATGTCCCGGTTGTGATCGTTCACCCAATCACACTCAGACATCATTCTGACGAGGGGGATGAAAACTTTTCTCTCTTCTTATCGCCCTCTTTTTATTCACTTTTACTGTTTTCATCTGGGGGACAGATGCATAACAGTGTCTGTAATCTACTCACCATTAATTTGTGTGTGTGCCTCAGCAGAAATATGCATACGCAGTCTTGAACCAGCTTAATAAACCCCTGTGTTTGCATTAATCTGTCATGCACCTCAGTCATCGCAACACAAATGGATGCAAACACCCTACATCCGTGTTTGGACATAAACCAGTTTGTCCTTCACCTGTTTTTGTAGCTGCAGTTTTTGTGTTTTATTTGACTGGATCTTATTTTGAGAAAGGCTGCTTCCTCCTCATTTCACTCATGACAGAGACGGAAGAAGGTCCCATGTTAAACAGTGTGCGTTGACAATATAACATTATGACCAGTAAAATGTGGGTCCAGTTACTTTGAACAAGGGACTTTGGCTGATTAGTGGCTTTCATGATTATTTGTTCAACATTATTAAGCGCCAAGTCGGAATACGCGCTCTCTGAAAAGTGTCCCAGTCGTACCATAATAACCACTGTGAGCAAATTCAATATGAAACCATTGTCAGGGTAAATCAAATTGGTTTAGTTTTTTCAGTTTCATCCACAGGTGTTGCTTTACTCATCATCACTTCATATTGTCTGTCAGCATTACATCTTTGATTTGGTGGAAAGAAGTAGTGCTGGGCGATAATTCAATATGATATTTTCGCATTTTTTTGATTTAATTGTATCATGAGGAAATCAGAGATTTTCTGATACAGAATTACGTCATCTAAATAGATAACAAATATAGCAGATACTCTAAATTGATAATAATTATGCTTATCAGGGCTCCAGACTCACTTTTTTTACTAGGAGCACAGTGGCCCCTAACTTAAAATTTTAGGGGCGCAAGCAGAAAATTTAGGGGCGCACACTATAAATCGACTTGCAAAGTTTTCCTATCATTTTCACTGTATTACTGATAAATACTTTGACAATAAATGCATACACTACAATCTTAGGTGAACTCGCGCAGCCACTCATCGCGAAAGCTGAATTTCCTGCCTTTTTTCGCCACGACCGTTTCCTCACAATCTGAGTCGGACTCATTCTCGGGATTTGTCTTCTCTAGATCATTAGGTTTAAGAAGAAAGTACGAACTGATAGTCCGGTTCGCCATTGTCCATTGTTTACAGGAGACACCGCTATGTGAAATCTGTGGATTCGCGCGATAACCCCCAAGACCCGCCTCTTTTCACACATTAGCCTATCACAGTGGTCATTCGCCCCCCCCCCCCCCCCCCCAGGCATTACCGCTAACCAGGCACGTGCACACACATTTTGGGGGGCAGGTGCTCAAACCAAAAAAAAGGGCAACCATCGCCAAAATTATTTATGAAATAAAAAATAAATAAAAAACAGTAGGATATTTTCAACTTATATATTTATTTTTGTTAACAAACTAACTAAAATCATCAAATTGAATAAATAAATGAATAACAGGCAACTTTCCGTGTCCTCTCCTGACCAGGCACAACAGGTAAAGGAATGTTGAGCCTCTGCTTCTCTGACGCACCTTGAAATATCTCCTGAACTTCTCCTCAGACCTCAATGCTTATTGTGTGAATTACACCATCAGTTAGCTTGAGGCTGTGGAGCGGTCCAGGCTTTCTTGTTGCAGAGCGTTTGATGAAGAGCAGTGACTTCACATGCTGGGTGCTGATTTCCATGCAGAGGATGAATGCCAAGTTAATCGCATTTTTGTGAATTCTCGTGACATTTATAAACACGTCGGACCAGTTGCGACGTAATGTTTTCAGCAGCGTTAATGTTGTGGTTAATTTATCACCAAACAACGTCGGGGGATTGCACAAACACCGTCACTACCCGTTTGTCTGATGCTGCGGGTCAGAGCAGAAGTAGCTGCACCCGCTGCATGAGCACTACGAGGAGGAGGAGGTGGAGGGGGGAGGGAGGGCTCGTGAGCGCCGCGGAGCATGTCGGGGCGAAATTCTCACAAGAACTCAAATAAATGCCCCGTCAGATACAAGTTTGTGAGCAACAAAAATATTTAATAAAAAATATATATATTACTGGTCGCGCTTGCGCGAGTAGATGAAAAATTTAGTCGCACAGTGTCTAATTTTAGGCGCAAAATGCGACCATTTGGTCGCAGTCTGGAGCCCTGCTTATGATACCCCAGTGTAGCTAAACCAAACTATATTGAATTGTATATAGTCAAGCAGTTACTGAATACATGTTGCGAAATGTTATATAAACAATGGTTATATTTGTAACCTAGATGTTTTAACAGCTGTAACTCATCTGATCTAGTTGATCTAGACATTTCCTTCTTGACCTTGCGAAACAAGAGTTGAGAAAATAATCTCAACTCAAGGTCCATTTACTCGTTTGTTATGCCTCTTTATTCTGCAGGATCAGATTTGAACAGTGTAGCTAATAAACCGGTGCTCCGCTAATTTAAAATGATGGCTGTAGACACAACCAATAGAAATCACCTGAGAAAATAAAAGTTCCTATATGACATTGATTCTTCTTTTTGACACATTCAGTACTTCTTTGCTTAAAGTAAATGTTTTGTTCACATAAAGTATACATCTTCACGCTCACTCTTTTACTTTCTTTCATTCATGTCTAAATCTGTTCACTTCCTGTTTATTTCGCCGAGTCGCTCCCCCATCCCTCCTCACTGACAGCTCCTTGTCATTGGCAGGACCTGCCTCGCTCTCCGGTGGCTCCACCCCTGGACTCCTGTTTCCTGAGACCGGCCCGCCCGGCCAACCGCCGCCCACCCTCGCGCTGGGCCTCCCGCTCCCCCTCCTCCTCCCCCAAGTGGAGCCAGGGCACAAAGAGGAGGTTCACCTTCCCACCGCCGGGACACCGGGAGACCATCCTGGAGGGCGAGGAGCCAGCGTGAGGCCGTCCTCTACCTCCTCTCTCCCTCCTCCACCTCAGCCTAAAGGACCCAGTACCTCAGAAACCCCCCAAATCTAGAGACTCCCATCGGAGGGAGCCTAAAGGAGGGGTTGGGATCCACCCAGTAGCACCAGCTGACCATCGAGGAACCAGAACTTTTTTAGAAGAACCTGGAATGTACTGTAATATCATCAAAAAAAAGATTTAAAAACTACATTTCCATAAGAGGTGCCTGCACACTGAGTTACTCATAACACCCCACACATGTGTAAACTGTAGGTCAGCTGTTGCATTTCTATGCAGTTTACATGATTTTTTTTCTTATCTGTTTACGTTTTTCTTTTCTTTTCTTTTTCCTACAACAATTCATGTTCAAACTATTGTTTTTCAATAAAAGCAAACATTCTGTGTTTTGGTTGCTAGCCTTTGAAGCATGACTTTTCAGTTTAGTTTCAAGGAGAGCAAACAAACAAACAAAAAAACTACTTCTGCTTCATCGGGTCTGAAGCAGAGACACATGATGTCATTTCTGATGCTAATGTCTTTATTTTCAGGTGGGGATGAATGTTTGGCTCTGTAGACATGTAGAAGATGGTTGACAACAAACAGAACAACCTTATGCATATTTGGAAGGCAGTTGTACAAATATCAGTCAAATATTTGCATGCCTTTTGAACACTAGCACTTTAGTGCATGTACATACGAGCTTTAGTCATTTGTGATCACTCGGCTCCGCTGTGGGAGGAAAAGAAAAAAATGTCATGATGGGAACTCTCAAGCTGTTGTTTTTGTTGTCGCAAGATTTGCATTGACTAAAATAATGAGAATTTTTAAGTGAGTTAGTGTACCTACCAGGCTGTCTTTGTACAGTTGTTACTATTGGATATGAATTAGTTTTTCTTTTGACAAGAAAAAGCGATTGTGGAAAAAAATGAATGTTTTAAATGAAAAGTCTATGTCAAAAAAGTCTAACAATATATAGTCTTATGTAAATACTCAATGGTAATAAACATGAATGTGTATTTACAAGACATCCTACTCTCAGTGTGTGTTTGTGTGTTTGCATCAAGCAACAACCTTTAGGTCTGAAAAATAAAGCAAAAAGTTCCTCCAACACAGAGTCTATCCTCATAGACCCTCATGTTAAAAAGCCCAACTGTACAGCAGAATGAAACATGTTCACAGGCTAGTACAACAAAAGTGTTGTTATCTATTGCTAATATCCCCATTCATGACAACTGTACAGGATATATAACTCACCCGTTAAAGACGGGCATCATTAAGAACGTGGCTGCTTTCAGTGACAGGTTTCCACCACGGCTAGTTCAATTATACTTTTTTATGGTACGCACATTTTGTTTTAATCCTTTCTTCTGTTAACCAATTAATGACACAGTTGATGTAAACTACTGATGCACCTTTGCCAACCAAGCTAGCGCTAGCTGCTAACAGCACTGGCCCCACTGGGCCTCAGTCCTCTCCAGCTCCACCATCTCGTCCAGATGTGGTCACTTCCTGTTCTAAATAACCAAGATGGCGCCGGTCAAAATGGCAATCTTAAGGCTTCCAAACCGTAGATCACAAACCATCGGTTAACGTCACGGTGACTAACTACACTTTTATGTGCAGCCTATGCTTTGTATCCGTTGTTCTCGTTGTATATCTACAGTATCTCTCCATTATAAAGGTTAGATACAGCTCATGATAGATTATATGCTCTTTCACTAGACCTGAGTTTCTGTTCTTGGCACAGACTGATCCTGGATCGTGCGTGTGCGTGCATGTGTGTGTGTGTGTGTGTGGATTACAGTACAGACCACAGGATTACAGTGGGTCAGGGAGGATACACACACACACACACACACACACACACACACACAGTAATGTGAATAAGAAGATTGTGTCGTCCCAGAAGTCAAATCCTGTTGCATCACGGTCATAAATGTGTCACCTTACTCATGTTACTCAGCTTGTCACGCAAGATAAAGACCAGTAAAATAAACCTAGACTAGTTTATTTAAACACGTGTGTGTCCATATATATTTCAATTTTATGAAATATTTTGGGGTTTATATGACAAAACATTAAGGTATTCTAATGGAATTCAGCCATCTATAATTTTATATTTGATCTAGTCTGTGCTTTTCCTACTTGTCATATATCAAAATGTCTGCAGTGAAAAGGCAGATACAAAAAAAAGGCAGATACAAAGAAAGCTACATTGAAAAATGTCTGAAGAAAGTCTTCCCAAATGACCTACATGAACAAAAATGACTTGAGTGATTGTTTTTTGATCTGTCCTCAATATTTTGGTAATGTTTAAGTATGTGAAACTACTTGGTTAATGTTGGGGACAGATCAAGGACATGATTGTGTTTAGAAACCAGTTGGTAGCACATCTCCCATGTCAAAGTCAGACACTTTGTATGTCTGCCATCAGAAGTCATATGTTAGAAAAACGTAAATATCTGTCATTTTAAGCGCTATTGTTTTGGGTGATGACGGTCTTGAAACCTATTCAAAAAGCTCAACAGCAACATGTCTTTCAAGATTTACTGAAGATAATCACAGACCTGAAAAGATGTTGAATTATTTATTCTTTTGGACCTAATGAGACAATACTTTGAGCATCACAAACTAAATTGTGTTTACCTCCATTGCAGTGGTCCAGATGTGTTAAAAACTGGGCAAATAACACTAAATGATCTGCATTGATAGATATAAGTAATTGAGGTAGGTGAACAAATAATTGTAAATTGGAGCGAACTGACCCATTCATTTTATGTTTGTCTATGACTAGATCATTTTTAGACTATTTTATTTTCCTTTACATGAACAAAGCACAGATCATGTTCACCAGTCATTACTGTGAATGCAACTACTGTGTTCAAAGAAAAGGTTGTGGGCAGTTTTAGATCTCTTTTAACTGTGTCCATTGGTTCTGCAGGAATGTATTTGACACCCACTCATCATTGAAAGCCAAATGTTTGTGCAGTCGAGAACATTTCAAAAAGTAGTCCAAGACTGATGTTGAGTACTCCAGTGCTTCTAGTTGCAAATAGATTAAAGTAATTTGGGTGAACTAACCCTTTAATAAAAAGAAAAAAAGTGTAAAACATGTTTATGTTTAGGGTGCAGTATCCTCTGAAGTTGGTGTTGCTGCCAGCTAATAGAGACAAATATCTAATTCTTGCTTTATTCTGTACATTTTAGCTTTCCACGTCTTGAGAAGAAAATACGGCACAATAATTAAATCTGTACATTTTAAAACGGTTGGCTTCAACTGGAGAAGTCAAAGGTTTTATTGGCTCTGAGGGAGAGAATGCTGATTGTTGGAGAGCAGGAAATAGGGAGCGATAAAGAGGCAGAGAGCTGAAGGCCCCCCGTATACCTTTCATTGAGTTATAACGATGAATAATTAATGCGGCCCAGCTGCACTCTGGGAGCTGCTGATGGCACCGAGCAGGTCAGTGGAGGGAAGAAGATGAAGATGCTCTGCTTTTACTTCCATCCGGCCTGAGAGAAACCCATCACTGCTGAATAATTTAGCCCTGAAGTCCCTCCTCGCACATACAGCACACTGCTGCTCTCTAAACACTGGACTCTGCTGTAATAATGTCTGATGTCGGCTGCAGCAAGACAGGTGTGACCTCTGTATAATAGATGTCACGCTGGAATACTGCAGATGTCCCGAAGCAAAGATGGAGCAGGACAAGTTTTAAACCACTTTAAATTTAATGTGTGACATTTTTAGACAGAGTTTCTGTCGGTGTTACTTCAACCTCTGCTGCTGTTTATGAACTAAAACCTTGGATGGGGAATCTTTTAGCTTTTAGCCTTTCAGTTTCTGAGCTGAAAGTGTTTATATCTTCAAAATGAAGATATATCATCATATGTTGGTTTTCTTTTTTTAAGAATTAAGAATAAGGCTGTAATTAAGAAAATCAACAAATACTGTGGAAAGCCCAAAGTGTATGAATTATTCCTGGCACTTATAGGACCGTATATAAGAAGTGGACGTAGTTAGCACTGCCTGATTAAAGAGTAAATACAAATACAAAATACAAATACAAATCTGTGTTGAACTATATCGTTCATTATAATACGGGTAGATCAAATCAAGCATTCTGATTGGTTGAGAGTGAGTCACGGGGTGTATTTTATTCAGCCATAAAGTACTGTACAGCCTGTTTACATTTAGAGCGTTCCATATCAGTGCGCACTTAAAATAACAGCTAGATTTAAATTGCGCGACCGTTAGTTGTCATTTCAAGCTTGACAGTTAAAAACAGGTTTGGTGTAAACTTTGATATTGTCACGTCCGCAGTAACGACTCGCAGACGTTGGTTTCCTTAACTTGCAGGTTTATTGCTTGAGTGTTCACAGTATTGCAACGGGGCTCTTCGCTAGCAGTAAGTTATCTCAAACGGAACAGCTAACAAGCTCACGTAGCATCCCCCACACTAGCATAACGAACGACAACACACGTCACTTCCTCCCTAACCTAAAGATGAGGAATGAAAAGGGTTTGATCACAAAATCGTGATAATTTCCAGTGAGAGATAATTACGTCGGTAATTTCCCGACGCGAGGCAAGTTCTCTAAACATCATGGAGGAGAAAAATGACGGAGAAAAGACGGACAGAAGCAGCGAGAGCACTTCTTTACATCGGTGGCTGAGCGTCATCCTCCACCCTGCTTTCCACCGGCCTGGTCAGTAAATCAGTGATTTACTGACCAGGCTGTCCGTTTTATAGTCCCGTACGTGCGTCCCGTGCGTCCCGGGACTATTTTCTCTGTCGCTGAAATGCGATACACAACGTTTTGCCGGCTACAACTATTTTGTGCTGAAAGGCAGCTTACATTACTATTTATAAAGTCGCAGGTACCCGTATTATAAAAGCAATAAGGTACTCGAGGCAGTACTGTGTCTACAATAATGTACAGTTCAAGGGTTTGCCGGCCCTCCACTGCGCGTCGGGCCTAACAACTCCCTTGAACAGTACATTATTGCACGACACAGTACTGCCTCGAGTACCTTATTGCTTAATTATAATCAAATCAAGCATTCTGATTGGTTGAGAGTGAGTCACGGGGTGTATTTTATTCAGCCATAAAGTACTGTACAGCCTGTTTACATTTAGAGCGTTCCATATCAGTGCGCACTTAAAATAACAGGTAGATTTAAATTGCGCGACCGTTAGTTGTCATTTCAAGCTTGACAGTTACCAAACATGTTTCATGTAAACTTTGATATTGTCACGTCCGCAGTAACGACTCGCAGACGTTGGTTTCCTTAACTTGCAGGTTTATTGCTTGAGTGTTCACAGTATTGCAACGGGGCTCTTCGCTGACAGTAAGCTCAAACGGAACAGCTAACAAGCTCACGTAGCGTCCCCCACACTAGCATAACGAACGACAACACACACGTCACTTCCTCCCTAACCTAAAGATGAGGAATGAAAAGGGTTTGATCACAAAATCGTGATAATTTCCAGTGAGACATAATTACGTTGGTAATTTCCCGACGCGAGGCAAGTTCTCTAAACATCATGGAGGAGAAGAATGACGGATAAAAGACGGACAGAAGCAGCGAGAGCACTTCTTTACATCGGTGGCTGAGCGTCATCCTCCACCCTGCTTTCAACCGGCCTGGTCAGGCTGTCCGTTTTATAGTCCCGTATGTGCGTCCCGTGCGTCCCGGGACTATTTTCTCTGTCGCTGAAATGCGATACACAACGTTTTGCCGGCTACAACTATTTTGTGCTGAAAGGCAGCTTACTATTACATTTATAAAGTCGCAGGTACCCGTATTATAAAAGCAATAAGGTACTCGAGGCAGTACTGTGTCTACAATAATGTACAGTTCAAGGGTTTGCCGGCCCTCCGCTGCGCGTCGGGCCTAACAACTCCCTTGAACAGTACATTATTGCACGACACAGTACTGCCTCTCGTACCTTATTGCTTAATTGTTGCATAGTGGAATAAAAATAGGATTAGGTTTGTGATTATTGTCCGATGTCTGATCACCTCACAGTTGACACAAACTACTTGACAAAGTCACTTGATCCAATTAACTGATAAGAAAAATAAATGATGCATCAGAGAGGCTACTGGATGTTTGTCAGGACATTCATTGATCTGCTGAGCCAAGATGATTATTGTCTTTGACAGGACACAAAACAAGGTCACATTGTCTCATGCAACAGACCTGTGTCAGACCTGTAAAAACGTTCGAACAGGTCAATGCATTGTCTTTACTGCGTTGAGTCGTGCAGAGCCAACAGTTTGACATCCAAAAACTGCAGATCTGTGAATACATTTCCAGACGCTTGATGCAAACTAAATCTAATTTCTGGCCAAAACTGGGTGTTTTTCAAAGTATACTGAGTTAAACTGTGAGTGTTTGACTTCTGAAAAACTGCTTTTGAACATTTGACTGTGATTGAAAAATATTTTATTTTACAGGGCCCAAGTTTTTCTCTGCGATGAAGAAGGCAGCGGCGGCTGTCTTGCCGTCTCTGTCAGATTGTTTCGAGCAGTTTCCTCTCGTGTTCCCAAATCTTTGTGTGTTTGACTAAACAGATGAGACGAGCCTCTTGTTTAGTGGATTTTGCAGCTGCCGTCTGACGGCTCATCTGACAGTTGAATCTGAACACTGGGGATCGATGTGCAGGGTTGAAGTCCAGTGGCTGTCAAAATAATCTACGGTCACTGTAGAGGGAGACAGATGTGTTTCTTTTATATATTTGTTTGTTCAAAAGCAGCAGAAAGCTCTTTTTCTATGTAAAAATTCACCCCGTTTATTTAACTAATCACAGAGTGAAACCACAGCATAGAAGAGTGTCCTATCAAGTCATATGAGGACTTTGCGTTCCTGACTCCAAAATATTTGGTCGGAAGTTAACACTGAAATTATGACTTTAGAGCAAAAAACAAAAGTCTGTCTTTCACAGAGAATTGATACTCTCTCCCTTTTAGTAATATTTCACCCATAAACAGTTTTTCTCGTATGTCATGGTGAACGAAGAATCAAAAACAGAGAAAATTCTTGATGAATTAATAACAGCAAAACTATATCAAAACATCCGTTTACAATCTGTTTGTTTTGTGCAGCATAATCAAAGTCTCATTTAGTGAGTCGTATGCTCACTACTTCACAAACGCATGCATCTTTGCTAAAACCTTCCTATTTAAAAACACTTTGGACCAAAGCGAGCATGAGACTGTTTAGGCAGAAGTGTTTTTATAAGCAGTTGAATTGTTACTTTTAACAATTTTGAAACCCTTTATAAAGTATACCGTACTTGAAAATGAACTAAAATATCAAGAGCACATTAATCCTCTCTGAATAGTGAATGAAATCTTTCACTGTTCAAATGTGTTAAAGAGGAAACCTGTTGTCCAGACAGTTAAATCACATAATGTACAATCTGACGGCATGAATACATAAAGACACAATGAAATCAATTTGACTGAACTGTCCTCGTTCTCCATGTGTCATGCTGACAGAATTAACGTTTATGAGGCTCCACGCTGTCTCGTTCAGCGTGCTGTCAAAATTTGGACTCCTAAATTGTGCATGTCTGCAGCTGTGTGTGAGACCCTCAAACAGACAATGAGCGACACAATGGGCATGGCTGTGCCATTAGCTGAGAGGTTGTCATGCCAACGATACAAAAAGCCCCACGCTCGATCAGGACAGGAGAGTTCATATTGAGTGAGAGCTTTGCCTGGAGGCCCTTCACTTCTCCTCACTTTTTGTTCCATCATTATTCATGTGAGCACCGCCGCTACCAGGGCCTTCATGCTGGGGAAACAGCGAGGCAGAGGCTGGGTGTCAAGTTGTAGGGTTTTTTGTTGTGGATTTGAACTCCACAAGAGATGCACTATTGTGTGAGTAAACAGACAGTCCCATTGTGCTGACGAGTGTGACGGACGTTTGAACCCTGAACTAAAGCAGCAGGACCGTCGCTCAAACAATATGTTCAGCAATTCAATTCGGTCGTGTGATGATTAAAGAGGAAGGAAAGTAAAAGTGCACAACACAGAAATAAAATAGGGGTAGAACAGACATGCCCATTCAAATCAACGTAGCAGGAAGGTCAGAGTATTATTATTATTATTATTATTATTATAGTAGTAGTATTTGTACCACTGCCTTTCACGATAAGTCACAGACTCACTGAGGTGAGGTTTTGCAGTAACAACTAAAACGAGCTGTGGACTACTAATGTTACGAAGCGTAGAGAGACGGAGTAAATGAGTCAAGTGTACTTTCATGCTTCAATACTTTGTTTGGCAACATTTCTGAAACATCTACTGCGGAACTAGCGGCCGGTGGAGATCCCCCTTTACTGGGAACATGTCTCTTTGGTGCACTGCTAACTATTCGTATACATCTGAAATGTGACACGGGGCTAGCCAGAAATTATTCACAATTCAGAAATCAGAATCTGTAGTAACTTGTAACCAAGCCAAATTAATGTAGTGGATTAAAAATAACAATTTCCTTTTGAAATGTGGTTGATAACATGGCATATCATTGAGTTTTCCCAAATGGAAATGCAAATTTTCAAATACAAGATAAATTATTATTCGTATACAAGCTTCAATTTTCTTCGCTAATTGTTGACCTGTGATTGACCTCTGCCAGGTTACCCAGAAGCCCTCCTCTTCAACGTACAGTACCATTTCAAAATAACAAAATGTCCAGTGGGCTTCAAGTTCAGTTAGACCATCTGTCTGTCTTTTGAAAAGTAGAAACAAAAAGACGCCATTCATCTGGTGCCTCCTTGATTCCTCTTTTGTTTGTGTAATTTGCTTTGGACGTGCCCGGTCTCTCTCACACACATACAGAGCTCACTCACAGCGGGGCTTTCCCTACACACAGAACGGGATGTAAAGCCGGGAAACCTGTGGGTCCCACAACATCTGAGGCTGTAAGTCTCCCTCTCTGTCTGTCTGTCTGTCTGTCTGTCTGTCTGTCTGTCTGTCTGTCTGTCTCTCTCTCTCTCTCTCTCTCTCTGAGCCGGTGGGATGCCACATCAGAAACAATGGCGAAGGATTTTGGGCCGTAATCCTCGGGCAGCTTGCGGTTGAGGAAGGTTGGAGAGGAGTTATAATGCATCACGCACACAATGTTCTGTTTTTCCTTCCATATTAGTATAGAAACATGTTCAGTTGAAATTGTTTGTAGTTTGAGTATGTAGTATGTTCACACTGGAAACATTCAAATGAAATTAACTGCTCACTGCTGGCAAAACAATTAAATTAATATTGTGGCTCTAAAAAAAAATAACTATAAAATGTTTAGAAGAACTGGCAGGCCCTTGAGATGTACAAAAAATGAATAAAAAACAAGACTAAAAATCTAAATAAATAAATGTTGCCAAATATTAATAAATTCCAGGATAACGGTCTTATCAACAAAACTGTAAATTGTCAAATGTGAACAGCACAGATATCTGATCGCCTTTTGTTTCATTTTTTACAATCAAATATCAGCCTCAGGTATCAGTTCAACACACGCAGAGGTTTTGTGTTTGTAACAGAATTAAGGAGATTGAGTTTCACAAACTCTGACTTCTAAGCATTGATGGCTGGAAGGAGAGAGCTGGTCACTGCTGACAGAGCGACGGTCAGCTGGATATCGACAAGCAGCAGCACACCAGACTCCAAACAACCAACGAAGAAGACATTATGGCACACAGTGAATTATTGATAAACTGCTCTGGCATCGTAAAGGTCGATCGATCCATCTGTAATGGTATAAAATGGTTGGGGGAAATATTGAGGGAAAAAACGATATATATTTTAAACACCATATAACAAAGGTAGTTGCAAATCTATTGTGGAAGTAAATGGTTCAGTTATTTCTCTGATCAGTTTACCAGTTGTGAGAAGCAAAACTGGAGGATTTGAGTATTTGTACATGAAGATTTTGGGGCATTTCTTCTTCCATTATTTTGGAAACATTTTAGTTGCAAGGACGAACATATATCAGTTGATGTTTTACTCCAAAATTAGATTTGTATAGATGTATTCCTTATTTTTAGGGTATCGCGGTTTATCTTCCCTTTAGTTTTGAAAGAACGATGCATGGGGTGTTTTGTGGAGGTGTTGACTAGACGTGTGAAAGCTTGTTGGTCTCTCAGACTAGAACGCTGTGTGCACGTTTGTGCGTCTTTGTTTTTTGATAAGTTCCCTTAATAATGTGGTTATTTCTATTACAGTTTATTTTTGTGGGGTTGGTGGAGAATATAGATTTGGATTGGACGTTTTCATGTGTGTGTGGTGGCCAAAATATCTTAAATTACCACAAAGTTGAATCAAAAAAATCTGCCAACAGAAACGTTATGCATGACTGATTTAAGAAGAAAAAAAGTGTTGATTTTAATAACATAAGAGAAGATCAAGAGATGCAGTAAATGTATGTGTGTGTGCGTGTGAGCGAGACCAGGAAGTCAGCGTCGTAAAGTTATAAAACATCTGCAGACTGCTGTCGTGGTCAAAGGCAGAAGAAGGGTTGGCAGGGGAGAATTAAGAGGTTCCCATGGTAACCCCTCCCCGGCTGCTGGGGGTGATGATGTAATATTACCCATTGTTGTGTTTCTGGGCTCTTCTTCCTCCTCGTCCTCCCCACCTAAACAAACATACAGTATATTGCTGCATGCATGTTATGTTTAGTGGTGCAGAGGAGACACAGAACAGACTGGACCCGACCCAACATTTACAGTAAAATAAGAGAGCAGTCCTCTGAGCCACTTTCATAACAACCTGCTGCAATCTCCCCTTGTAAAACCACTGACTGATGCTTGTAATTTCAAAAGAATCCAGTGCACTTCAGATACAACAACCCTCTGTTCTCTTCTTCTCTGCATCCCTCAATCTTTGCCACAACCACAGCTCCATACTGCACTCAAAGCCCTGTGTGCGCTCTGGGCATCATTAAAAGACAGCAGGCAGAAGAGCATTAAGGGCCTTTTACAGCAAACCATCAGACAGTATCTGTAGAGGGCGATTCCTGCCACATGAGGGGGCCAATCTGCTGAGCTTGAAAGGAAATGGACAAAGGCAACAGTAACAGATACAACACTTAATTCTCAGTTTATAGAAATGTATCACAGATTGAAAATATACATCCGGCGTTAGTCGAAAACAAGCTGTGGACAGCTGACTTTTCTATTTAAAAATTTAACAAAGAGAACGTTAACTTCCTCCTCCAACAACATGACACATGGAGCTAAAAGCAATTCTGAGACTAGTTTGTTTGACATTTTGGCCCAAACGCAAGGCAACGAAAGCCCCATATGTCAGCATGTAAAGCAACCACTGACATTTGATTGAAATCAATTGTGTTCTACTTTCTTTTCTCCACCTAAATAAACTATTTTAAACGTCACAGTATCAGTGGTTTACATTTCTGATCCCAGCCCCTTCATGCAGTTCCAACAAGAGCACAGATGCTGACCCAGAACCAGCAGTTTGTGATTTGTCTTCATGTGTGCTTCTGCAGAGCATAAGGAGAGAAGGAGAGAAGAAGGAGAGAAGGAGGTGTCTGTTCAGGCTGCAGCTTCACATCTCTTGCTGAACAGCTCCTCCACCACCTTTGGGTCGGCCAGGGTCGAAAGGTCGCCCAGGTCCTTCTCGTTGCGGGCGATCTGCCGGAGGATTCGCCTCATGATCTTCCCTAAAGCAGATCCAGAGTCAGAGAAGACAGATGTTACCGAGGAGGAGAGTGGAGGAGGACGAGGATGTTGGTTTTAAAGACGCGTTGAGCCGTTTACCTGAGCGAGTCTTCGGGAGCGCGGGGGCATTTTGAATGAAGTCGGGTGTGGCAATTGGTCCGATTTTCTCTCTCACTGACAAAAGAATACAGAAAATGAATCAGTGCAGAGCAGAATAAAGAATTGCCAAAAAAAGGAAGAAAAAAAAATAAACATATTTAAAACCATAATTCACATCACTTTAAATGGATGTTTTCCTTTAACCCTCAAGTAAACCCTCCCCTGTGCCAGAGCCTCACCCAGTCTCTTGAGCTCCTCCACCAGCTTGTGGTTGAACTCCCTTCTGTCTTTGAGGGTGACGAAGCAGTACAGACACTCGCCCTTCACCTGGTGAGGCCGACTCACTACCGCGGCCTCCGCCACGGCCGGGTGCTCCGTCAGAGCAGCTTCCACCTCCGCTGTGCTCATCAGGTGGCCTGAAAGACAGAAAAAAACAGCAAGGTAGTAAAATAACAGTGCAATGCTCTAAGTGGAAAGAAATGTGTGCCAGTGTTCCCCTGATTCACATGTTGGCGTGTGTATCTGCCGGTACACACGCCAACAGAAATCAGAAATCTCTTGTTACTTATTCCTGTTTATTTAATATTTCTTTAAGCATGTTATACTGTGTAAGTCATATTAATTGTGATTTTATTATACTTTGCCTGTCAAGTTATTCAAGTTAATACTTAAAGGGCTTTCTTGTGTTCAACACCAGTCAGATAGGCATGTTTGCATGCAGAGCTCAGACATGGGAGCTATTCATTCAGGTTTTAGGAGCTGTGTCAGGATGCTTGAACTTATTTTGCAGCCGGATAAAGATGCTCACTGAATTTCTACAGTAAACTAGAAAATGCATTTCCTGCAGAAAATGTGTGCCACAAAGCTAAGAACTGCACTGCTGAAAAACCTGGTCGTTGAGTTTTAAAAGTGGCAGAATTGGAAGTTGAAGTGCATTGTCTCAAGAAGCTAAGAGCTGAAATGCAATGCAGGAAGCTGGAAGCTAAACTGTTAAACTGTAGAAGTCGTAGTAGTAGTAGTAGTAGTAGTAGTAGTAGTAGTAGTAGTAGTAGTGATAATATAAATCCTTATATTCTGCATTACTCTTCATGTCTAATAAAGTTCAGGTTAGCGAGGTCAGTATAACACAGCTATGCAGCCGGAGCTGGTTGTGTCTATGAAATGTCCAGTTCTCAAGGGAAGTTAGTCACACGCCTGCGCACTTCAACACCCACAACTGTTTATCACTATATTGACATTATGGAAGCAGACTGGTCGTTGCACGTTCCAGTCTTGTGAGAAAAGATGAGAACACGGGATTCTCCTCCTCTTGACAGGATAGAGCGAATCAGATGTTAGGACGAGGCGAGACGAACCTGTGACGATAAACTGTGTATGAAAGGCCCCACTTCCATTGGTGGGGCAGTTGTTGTTTTCCCAACCTGCGTGTTGGCTGTACCTCTCACTGCTTTTGCAATTGCAGCGCTCACTACTTTACTTGTGATCATTTAGTAAATAAATTTAGAGAACGAGAGAAGTTGTTGAACTGAGTTCTTCCGGAGGCTACACCAGGCATCCAATAATTGACACACGCTATCAGTAGTAGTAGTAGAAGTAGTGGTTGCAACGAGAGTATAGTTTCAGCAGCTGAAGTTATAGTAGTACCAGTAGCAGACGTATCAGTGGTGTAGTAGAAGAAACAGTTCCATCAATAATAATAGTAGAAGAAGTAGCAGCAGGAGTAGTAGTAGTAGTAGTAGTAGTAGTAGTAGTAGTAGTAGTAGTAGTAATAGTAGCAGTATTAGTAGCTAGCAGCAGCAGCAGCAGCAGATGTAGTCGTACTAGCAGTAGTAGCAGTGTTAGTAGTTATACACCCGAAACATCTGAAGATTTGAATCTGTAGATAAAAAAGTAAAAAGTGATGAACTAATCAAAAACAGGCAGAAACTGTTTGATTTCTAGTCAACTGATGAGAATCACCTTTGAGTTTCTGTGTCTGCGAGTGCTGAGTCACTGTTGGTCATAACTGGTGATAACAGGAAAGATCTACCTGAACAAGACTCTCTGAGTTAAAAACTGTGAGTTGCATTAATTTAATTGCTTCATTATGAGAAATATTGCTTAAGACAAATCATCTAAAAGAGGATGAAAATATCTACGTTTTGATGTATTAATTGTGTATGAGAAGTGAACACGGTGATGTCATCTTTATGTTTGTGGTGTAAATAAATGTGCAAACTGTCGCTGTGTACTTTCTTGAGACATTTGTGGTCAAAGTTAACATTGAGACTGATGGAGCAGTTGGTTGGAGTTCATGTCGCTTTCAGGTTCCCTGAACCAAATGTGTAAGTCTGTTGGATTCCATCGAGTCATGTCTGTAACCAGCACAACATTTCCTATTTCCTGTTTTGACCTTAAAATGGCGTATGGAGAGTGAACATTGTGAGAATAAGAGCAAGTGAATCAGCATTCCAACAATAAAAGATACTGTGAGATATTGGGTTTGGCGGGTCCTTTTTTTTATTTAATTGTTTCCCATTATTATTACTATAAATAATGGCCCAAAAGCTTAAAGAAAAAACTTGTTATAATTAAATAAGTATTTTATTATTTACACAGCCTTCGTCTGCACATTGAATTCTTTGGGAAATATTTCCCCTGGAAAATCATATTAAATCAAAAGAGCAGATTCAGAAAACTTTTAAATAATGTTTCATTCATGATATTTGTTCAAATTCAGCCACCTTATTCTTCCCTCAGTACGTCAGTTTAGTATTGTAATAACCTTTTCTTGATGGTTCTGAGAAGCAGCTTTGTTATCAGACAGTAACACAGTAGCGTACCTGACACGTTCAGCATGTCGTCTATTCTTCCTGTGATCCAGTAATAGCCGTCTTTGTCCCGCCTGCACCCTAAAAGAGGAGAAAACAAGTAACATACTCAGGTATATTTTTGGTATTAAGACTCTTCTGACAGATAGTCAGTGTTGCAGGTTTGTTTGTGAACTTGATAGTCCAGACAGAAGACGTCATGAAGCTTCTTTGGCTTACTTACCATCACCCGTTACATAGAAGCCTGGGAACTTCTTGAAGTAGGTTTTCTCAAAGCGTTCGTGGTTTCTGTACACAGTGCGCATTATTCCAGGCCAGGGCCTCCTGAATACCTGGAACAAAACACAGAAAATACTTACCAAACATAACAGAGATATTACTACTATTAATCATAATAAACTTATAATATGTATACTTTGTACAGCACCTTTCAAAACAAAGTGCTTTAATATGAAAAATCGTGAGTCAAAACTGCAGTAAAATAATATAAAAAAGCCTAAAATTAGCAAATTAATCAATCACATCTACAATTAGTATGACACGGAATATAATAACAATACATTTAAAAACTAATTTTACAAGAAGTGGTTCGTCAACAAAATGAATGGTTGACAGGCCAATAATGATTATGGAGTTGTTAAGGTGAACCTATCTTTTATAGGTATTTATTAATGTATTCATTATCAGTTACACATTCAATACATATTGTGTTTTAAGCTTAAAGCCTTTGAATGTTTATGATTCACATTTTTTTCTTTCTTTCCTGCTGTGTGTATCTGTTGTTCTGGCCGGCGAGCTGCTGCACATGATTTCCCTCGCAGGGATACATAAAGGTGTATAGAAATGAATTGAGCTTACAAGATAACCCTCGCCCTCGCCTTCCAGTTCCTCTCCGTGTTCGTTGAGGATTGTGGGCTCTACTCCGAAGAAAGGAAAGGTCTGAAACATGAGACGTGGATTTAATGTGAGATAAAGCTCATTGAACTGCTCCTGTATGTTTCTTTCCATTCATAGTCTGGATCATAATCTAAAGCCAAATAGAAAAGTTGCATCTCCTGTGTTGGTTTAGTCCAACCCTTCCTTACTAGCATGATTTGTATTGATAAAACTCATCAGAGAAGATGTTGGTGTGCTTAAGATTTACATCAAAATACTACGAGATTGACTTACAGCGGAACCTGGTTTCAGCGGCGTGGCAGCAGGTAGAGGTGTCAAAACGTGACCTCCCTATAGAGAAATATATTGATATTTAAAGGAACAGGAAACTCAAAATAGTGTATTTATGACTTAATATTGGTGTTATTTATGTTTATTGTTTTGCCATCAACTTATTGTACTGGTTATTATCTTTATTTCCTGGTTCAAACGCATTCATCCGTTTGGTCACAGAGAAAAAAACTGTCCAAATAGGGTTTCTGCACCTCTTTGGCATCCCCTTTGACAGTTAGATTAATTGTGCATCTGTGAAGTGTTGGACAGTGGATGACTATTACAGGCGTACATTTGGAGGTTTTTTTTACCCTATAAAACTTCCTCAGAATATAATCAGTCAAGGTTCAGCAACAACAAATGTTTCATTAGGTTTCTTGTTGGTTTGACCTTGTAACTTTTTTTGCTGTTTAAAAATTTTAAAAAACAGTGTTGATTCTTAGTCGTTATATGATGTTTTCATTAACATCAAATGCTTTCCACAGTTTACCACATGTATTATTATATAGATATGGAAGAAACGTGATTCTAAATCCAGTCTCCTGTCACTTTGAAGCAATTCTCCTGAATCTGAACAAAGCAACATATGAACTGAAATATTTGCTAAGCCACTGAACATGATTTTGATATATAACTGAATGCCAGCTGAGCACTTACAGTCTCTGTCTGCCAGAAAGTGTCGACCACGGGACATCTGCCCTGACCGACGGCCTCATGGTACCACTCCCACGCCTCCGGGTTGATCGGCTCACCAACAGTACCCAGAATCCTCAGGCTGGAGAGGTCATACCTGGTGGAGGCAGGTGAGAAACCTTCCCTCAGATATCTGATATATTTCATCATGATATTGTACTGATGCACCACTCTGGGAATAGTAGTCTGTTAACTTTATTTGCTATTTCCAAGACATAAGTGCCAAATGATGCGCTTTTATTCTGGCACCTGATATTTGTTATCACCTTCACCGGTGATGTTTTACATGTTTAGTGTTGATGTTTTGAATTAAAGAAATAGTTTGATATGTAGGGAAATACGTTTATTTTCTTTCTTCAGCTTTTGGTTAGCGTATCTCTGTCTGGAGGTAAAACAATCAGCCTTCCAGCATCTCTAAATTAGTTGAAGCTGTACAAAAAGGTGGAAAGATGACAAGTTGTGTTGTGACTTCCTGGTGTCTGTTTTGTTTGTTTTTATGCTAAGCTAACTGGCTGCTGGCTCCAGGTTCATATTTAGCATCCAGGCGAGAGACTATGAATAGTGAGCATATTTTCCTAAATGTTATTCCTTTTTTTTCCTTTTATCATTTTCTGCCAAAAACTAAATTATAGCTGCATGAGAAAATGTCTGTTTGATGGTTGGCAGCCAGTTTGGAAAACACTGGATACTTAATCAGTGTCTGTTTTCAGGGTTTTTAGGGTCCTTGTTTTTTAGCTGAGCTCTTAAGTTGCACTGACAAGTGAACATTCTGACTGGTTATCAAAAACATCTTTCAGATTGTTTTTCTCCAAAGCTTCTTATCTTTGAAGTGAGTGTTGACGGACAAAGAAATTTAGTTTTTTTTTAAATAGTGTGTTTCAAGTAATTCTTCACCACCAAAATGATCACTTATAAATTAATTACTCACCCATGTTTCCTTGAATTCCTTTTAAGTGTTTTAGATAGTAAGGTTTTATCAAAGATGCATGTTTTTGGTCAATGAAGAGGGAGGTCTGAAAGATGTGCATCTCCATGTGAGAACTGTTGTAAAAATACCCTCGAAGCACAGACCCCATCAAGCTGTGTTTTGAAAGTCAAACTACTGCGTTAGCTTCTGGAAATAGTTTTTTCTGAGTTGCGGTGGCATTAGGAGGATGCAGGCTCTTACTTCTGCAGCGGTTCCCGTCCGTACTTCATCAGCAGGCGGATGGCTGTTGGAGCTGTGTAGAACTTGGTCACTTTGTACTTCTCAATGATCTCCCAGAACCGGCCGACGTGAGGGTGAACCGGGATACCTTCAAACTGGAGAAAACACACATGCATCTCAAAAAAAGTCTGCGCGGGGGCCTCTATGTCGTCTAATGGCACTGTGGGGATTTTAAAATGATAAAAGTCTCTTTCAGACTCACTAGGACGCTTGTGGCGCCGTTTGCAAGAGGGCCGTAGGTGATGTAGGAGTGGCCGGTAATCCAGCCAATGTCGGCAGTGCACCAGTACACGTCGTCACGGTGATGGTCGAAAACATACTTGAAGGTCAGCGACGTATAGAGTAGATACCCGCCAACAGTGTGGAGAACGCCCTGTACAGTACACAAGCACGGAAACATGAATGAGGAGGTAAGCGGTCGCAAGTGTGTGTGCGTGTGTGTGTGCGCGCGCGCGTGTGTGTGTGTGTGAGAGAGAGAGAAAGACAAAGACGCAGATAATTTCCTACTATCTGATGCTCTGAGTCTTGTGTTACATGTAATAATAAATGCTACACACAAAATACTAAAGCAATTGTGGTTATTTCAACTCTCTGGGGATGGATTTATGCCCCTAAAAAAACATGAATTCTCGCTATTTCACAGCAGTGATAAAATATTATGTCAAAGACCGCACAGTTAACACCATTAGATTCTTATCAGAGTAGAAAATAAGATGCTGCGATTTTAAAGATGTGGTTTTACTGCTAATTTAAATGCAGAAAATAGTTTTCTATCTTGCTGCTCTCTGTGTTTCGACAACATAAAACTGTTCTCATTGCACATCGTTCATCTTACCTTGGGTTTGCCGGTGGAGCCGCTGGTGTAGAGGATAAACAACGGATCCTCTGTATCCAGCCACTCGGGTTCACACTCTTCAGGAGAGTCTCTCATCACCTCATCCCACCACACATCACAGTCCGGGTCCCAGGAGGTCTGAACGCATCACAGCGAGAGCAAGGAACAAATGCCAGACATAAAATCACTCATCATATCAGACCATGTCTATTATAAACTGACATGTGATAAATTAGATGATTTTATTTTCCAAGCATGTTTTTTTAGTGATATAAACCCCAAATCTTAGGTGGTCATTTTTAAATCATTTCTACCTGTAGTTTGTTGCATGCAGCTCCGCTTTTGGTCCTGAGTGCATGGTGCTTGATGACGAGGCATTTAGTGACACTCGATGACGCTCTGTGTGAATAAACAATTAATTTAAAAAAAGGTTTTGTGAGTTTTCACATGTCAAAATTCCAATCAATGAGTGTTATTTATTTTCTTTCATTTTATACTTGTCAATTTCCGTATAAAGATAACATATTTTTCTCAGAGGGCTTTACAATAAGACCAAAAGACAATACCTTTGATTCTTGATTTGTATAAGTGAAAAATAAGTTAGAAACCTTGGAAAGTGCAACAGAGGAGAAGTAGTATCAGAAATGGAGAAAATAAATAAGAATATTACGTTCAATAGTGAAATAGTTTCAGGCAAGCTCTGTATTATATGGAAAATGTGAGATTTTGATTGAAAGATTCTACGTTTGTTTTGCCACGAGGCTTTGGCATAATGGAAAACATCACGATATGCTTTATTTTTAACATCCCTCCCTGGCTCATGTTGCTATGGGAGACAAGCAGCTTGGGCTTTCCTGAATAATCTGCGCTTCCCATGTTGCCTGGCAACCCCGAAATGTGGAAACCGGGCAGTGCGTTTCTTCAACGTCCTTGATATCAGCTGATAGGGCTTTGCTCTGTGTGGTGTGTGTGGTTTGTCAGTGTGTGTGTGTGTGTGTGTGTGTGTGTGTGTGTGTGTGTGTGTGTGTGTGTGTGTGTGTGTGTGTGTGTGTGTGTGTGTGTGTGTGTGTGTGTGTGTGTGTGTGTGTCTAGTGAGTCATATGTCAGCAGTTGAGTCCATTACCAGCAGCTAGTGTAAATAAGGGCAGTTGCTGAGAACCGAAAAACTTGTTGGCCTTTCAGCAGGACCTACTTTTCCCTGCACTTCTTCAGAGCCTCGTCTGCAATCTGTTTCAGGTTGATCAGCTTCTCTCCTCTATAAACACCATCTGTATATTACAAAGGGATGGAGAGAATGGCGATGAACTGTGAGAACCATCAGTATTTGAACAACGAGTGTCTTTACAACTTGAAGACCGTCTTTACAGCCCCTGAGCGCTACAACACATCACATCCTGATGCTGCTCTGTTGGCTGACATGTGTCTTATCCGGACACACCTGCTGTCACCAGGACGCTGCTCTGGGCATCCACGATCCTCTCACACAGAGACTCAGAGGAGAAACCTGCAAACTGAGCATGCAAAGAGAACAAGAAGATAAAACGTACAGCCTTTATGGATAATTCTGGTTTATTACAGCTTGGTTTCTTACTGTTATGGTTTGGTCCATCATTTACAGTTTTGCCTGATTACCTAAACCTCTAGATTTAAACAAGCGAATCGATCTGTACATTTTGAGTGACGTTTACAATAATTAAAAGAAGAATAATGCATTTTATTTATTAAGCGACTTTCAAAACACTGCTACAAGGTGCTTTACAATAAAAGCAGAACACATTAAAAACATAAAGAGAATGAGAGGAATAAAAGCCCAAAACGTAACACATAAAATACAAATGTGTCATAAAACAGTTGTTTTGGTCTCATTGTCGTCATTTCATGTTTATTTGTGGTCATTTGGAGTATCTTCCTGGTTGTTACGTGTTCTTTTGAGTGACATTTTGTCGATAAAGTCGAGAAGGGCCCCTTATGCTAGTTCATCCCTTGGCCAGTGCTCGGTAGGCTCATTCAGTAATAAGTCCACGATTCTTCGTCTCACAAACTAAAAGTTGCATTAATATATTTACCACACCCTTGACGTTATGTTTCTTCCCTACTTACCGTTAAACTATATTTAAGATTTGACGATTAGTCACTGATTAATACTTGTGTCCACAGCTGCTGCAGTTCAGAAAAAGCTCTGATGCATGCTGCTTTCTCTCTTTACCATGTATAGCAAAGTCACCTTGTTCAATCTTACATAATAAACTAAATCTTGATAATGATTCTTTTATAGGATTGTCATCTGTTTTATCCACCGCCAGACACTTGTGTTCGGGCCAAGGGGAATAGTTCACAACGTGTAACGTTTCAGTGTTGATGACAGCATTATGAATCAGGACACTGAGGACTCTGGACTCAGAAGAAATGTCACTACATGACTGGCATTGACTGTCCTGTCTGGCTCTGTCTGTGATTTAATTTCATGCCAAGCTAATTTATGATTAATATTAACAGTCACATGATAATCCAAGAGGCTGGCATTGAGGCATTGTGATGCATAAGTGATGTTGATATCAAGTATCTTTTTTTTTTTAAGTTGGAAAATGTACAACAGTGACCAAGCACAGACATGGACACTTACACCTATGTCTGCCAGAACCTGTCCTTTGCAAGTCATAAAGCAAACCCATCTTGGAGCAGCCTGGAGATATTTTTAACAAGGTTACTAACCTTTGCATGGATGAGGAATGTTAAAACACTAAAATAGTGTTGGCTTCCTTGCAAAACTGCAAAGACTCCCAAGCTAGATACAGCCTGGAAATGTCTGACCCATATATTGAGTGCATGTGCTGTCAGTGCTGTGTTCACACAAATAACAGCTGATAGGAGCAGGGCAAACACTGCTAACCTACAGTACATGTTGACCGTGAAAATGAGGAGAAATTGACACAGATTGGATGCCAGATATGGTTTTGATATTACCATAAACAATGCTGACTGACTCCTGCTTAGAGCGTCAGATAAGGTGAACTATCTGAAACATTTCTTTAACCAGCTGTTAGTAAAACCTACTTGTCTGCTTCTCCAAAATGGGTGAAACAGAAAAAGAATGTGCATACAAAAATTGGATATTTCATCATACTTCTTACCACAATAGAGTGAACAGCGCCTATCCTTGCACAAGCCAACATAGTGTAGACCAGCTCTGGGATCATGGGAAGGTAGATGGACACCCTGTCTCCCTTTTTTACACCTTGAACAAAGAAACAAGCAGATTTGATGTTTTGGAGAACACAAATCACATCTGCACATCACACAGGGCTCTAAGGTGAGTTTCAGCATGTTGAATATGCCAGATCCGATACTGCATCTGATATAGAAAAGGTGCATTGGGCACACCGCATAGAGCCATATAGTAGTATCTAGTGTGTTGCGGCATGCTGGTTATTATCATTGTGTCCTCCTTTCCTCATGATTCTACAAGCTGAAACATGTTGGAATCAAGCAACGATTCTGGCATGTGTTCATGTACTTCTTGTTTTACTCAAACTTTGAGCATCTGTAGGTAACTTTAAAGGATGAGGTAATCTTTATTTTCATATTTCATATAATTCATATTGATATAATGTTGTTTAGGTCTAAAATGTCTCACCCATTTGCTTGAGGACATTAGCACAACGGCAGACCTGGCTCAGCAGCTGGCTGTAGGTGATGGCCATGTGGTGGTCAGGGGAGTTTCCCTCCCTGAGAGGACAACATACAAGGGAAGAAACACAACCCAAATCCATTACTGTCATATGAAACCTGTCTCAGATTGTATGAAGGTCTCCCTGTTTATGTTAATCACATTGTGTTAACCAGGGGATCCACTATTTTTAAAACACTTTCATGACAGACACAGAAACCCTCCACACTTACAGGGTACACAGGGGAGATAACCTGTCCCCACTGTTGCTGGGGCTATTGGGTTTAGATGTTTGAAGGATAGTTTTTTGGAAAGCCATGTTGCACAATGTTTCACATCCGAGCGAGTAGCATATTAGCAGGCCTCTGGTCCGGAAAAGAAGCCCAAACTCTCTCACACTTGGCATCAACCTTATCACCATGATGATGGGGAAATAATTCCAATTACAGTGATGAGACTCTGCGCTCATATAAACAACTGCTATTGATGAAGTGCATATATTTGATTGTCTTTACTAGTCTTCATATACTATTGTATGCCTCATGGCAAATATGTATCAGAAACAACCAAATCAAATGTGGAGTTCCACTGGGGTCAATCCTTGTACCCCTTTGAATTCAACTGCTTAATGCTCTCGTTAGTTCTGAATGTACACTGGGTAAGGCAAAGGATTGGATATGATTCCTACATTTACAAAAAGGATCAAACCACATTTTTATTTTTATTTCTAAAGATGGCAAAACAAGTTTTTCCTTATTATTGTCTGCTGCTAAACCCCAAGGGTTAAGTCTTGATGTGGTCAGGAAATCAGACCTAAATCTGAATAGACATGTTGGGACAATACCAAGGCAACCTATTACCACCTTGAAATATAGCATGAATTCTATAATTCACCTAAAAATAAGATTTAGCAAACGTAACCCACATCTTCATCTCTGGCCTTCAGACTGCTGTATTAGGGATTTTATCAGGTCTTTTCTTAAAAAGCTCTTTGACAGCTGTCGCTCATTCAGAATGCTGCTGTTTAAAATCAAACAAAGATCAAGAAAGCTGAGCACATTAATTCAATTTAAAAATAGACCTTTTACTAATACAAATCCATTATAGATCGCCCGATAACTTATGAGCGAAAAACTTGTGTGACAGTATTAACCCACAGATCCCCTGAAGTCACCAGTCATAAAATCCAAACATAGTGAAGCTGCTTTTGGCTGCTGTGCTTATGTCGGTTGTTTACCATTGCCTTTAGACTTTGTGCTGTTGTTGTACAAGCATATTTACATTTAAGTCTTTTATTCATTATGTTCTTTCGTTTTCTTTACTTTTTCTTTGATATTTTTCTTTTAGTCTGTATTTGATTAATTTCATGTAATTTATTATTTCAGTCTCAATATCTCATGTGATGCATTCGTTCTGTTTACATTCATTGGTGCCTAACTAATAGGAACTGTTTATTATGACTTTCAACAATTCATAAGGGCATTTTAAAGCAGCTGATAAATTACCTCTAAGGCTCTATTTTTTTTTGTTTAACATTCAATACCTTTAAACAAGTATCACATTTATTGAGACAGAAAATGTGTTGCCAAGCTTTGTTTTGATGCTGTAACTATTTATTACAAGCACTTGAAAGAATTAAGAAATGTGTAGAGAATAGATATGAAACCCTCGTTGTTAAAGCAAAGGCTGACACTTCAGCCCGGGACATCTGTCATCAGAGCACTGAGACTGTTCTCAATCTTGTTCAAATAATAGAGTAACAGAGTCAAGGAAAACAACACACATTTGACTTTTTGGTGTCCACCATTTGAGATAGTTTTCTAAATGTTGTTTGCCCAAGGTGTGAGCTAAAGTCACATAAGTGTTTGACAAGTAAACACAATCTACCTGGCCCCGTATAACTTGAATTTAACCTTGGTACTACAGTGGATAGACTGTATTCTCCGCACTTGAGCATATTACATAAGTGCTTTGATGTCGTGCAATCAGCGTTAAGACACTTGTGTGGGCGATGGCTGGTCTCCACTGTGCCCAGTTTCAATGAACCCCCACTACTGCTGAGCTGGCAGAACCACTGTTTGTTGTTTGCTAAGCCTTTTCTGTTGACAGAGTAAATATTTTCCGTAATATAAAGGCAAAACAACGTAAAGTAGAGCCTTTGAGAGTTTAGTGGAAGTCACAAGCTTGAAAGAGTTCTGTGAGAAAATGTATGAGTTTACATATGAGTCGTATTCTGAAAACAATCCTTTTGTACTATAATAAAACGTATAATAAAAACTTGTTTTTTATGAGTGTTACAGTACCCTTAGAATTTGCTGTAATGCTAGATTGTAAGATGTGTTGTACCCAAATCATATGAACTCTGGCGGGGGGGAATCCTGTTTAATGTTCTCTGTTGATTCAGAGGACAGAAACATTGAAGCACTGACACCGTGTTGTACTAGCTGAGGGTTGCTTAGGTGCACTGGGTTCGGCACTGGGGACACAACAGTTGCTACTGACTGGAATACCTGACATAACGCCTGGAAGTATTTCCCATCAAAGTAATCATTCATGGCGGGCAGAAACTGTCGCTTACCAGTAATAGGCAACTTTTTCACCAATATTCCTCTCCCTCACAAGCCTGTCCAGGACATTATAGCACATGTTGGTTTTGGCCCCTTCCATGCATTTCACATAAATGTTCCCTTTTGTCACATCAAAGTTGTACTGCAGCATTGGTCCTGTTGCTGGCTTCTTCCAAAAGAACTCATCAGCAACCTCTTTCCAGAAAGCTGAAACAAAGTAATATTTCATGTCAGTGTTACAGGCTGCAGACAGGGCAGATAAACACAGAGAGATACAACATACAGTCCGACTCAGGGGGAGGTGAAATGCAAGGAAACTCTGCAAGCACTGCACTAAAAATACAGACGTGTTTGACCTACCTTCTGGATTCTCAAGAGACTTCCTGTACAGTGCCAGATAGGTGGTAAAATCAGGCACATGAGCATCCCTCTTCAGGTCATCAGGAGGGTAGTACATTTTGTCCTGGGATTCAGGAACAACCATTGTGGAAGGACAGATGCCTATATCATCTGAGGGTGAGTCGGAATATGGGTTAATCTGGAGTCACAGTTGATCTGTCTGGATCCTCCTGAGGAAAGTAAGAACGCTACATGGCCTCTTGTACTGAAGCAACACAATTCAGCATGCATAGAGACCCACCTCTAATCCCTGAGCTGCAGGCTCACTCAGTCTGCTTAGGGTCAGGGCAGCCAATTGGCATGCATTGTGCGGCACTCCCACTTTTTCATTGGATAAGCCCCCTCTGGCCTGTTGATGGTATTATTTTTCCAAGCAGGGGGATGAATGCTGGGGATTCATGTAGGCATGAGGAGGTTTGGTTTGACAGGGTGGGAGGGGGGGGGGGGGGGGGGGGGGGGGGTCGAGAGCCTTGTCACTATTTATCACATAACGATGTGAACCATGATCAAAATTAATGAAATAATAATTTGAATAAGCATCTCAATCTTATCAACTAAAATATATTATACTTTACGAGAAGCACTTTGGAGCATTTGTTTGTGTTAAAAAGTGTAACAATTTGTAAATATATATATATATATATATATATATATATATATATATATATATATATATATATATATATATATATATTATTTGCACATTTCATTATTATAATATGTAATAACACGTATGATCTAATTCTCTGGTAAACGCTGCTTCGCAAGCAACGTGAACCACCATTTAGGTTACATAACAAATGTCCAAATGGCTGTTGGCAACGTTTGACGTTTATCTAAAATTTCAATCTGGGATCGATTTGGCTGCCTCGCGACTGACGTCTGACGTAGTGGCTCACGTCAGACCCATTTAATCGAGCGTAGAAACGCTTGTGTTGATGTCGGCCGCTGCTGTCCCGTCCATTTGCTAACACACTGGGACCAAACTTCAAGCCCCAAGATGTTTTTTTCTGCTGCAGTTCGCTCTGCAGTATCGCAGACGGTATGTTTATGATATTCGTTATGGCTCTGGGTGAAAATGTAAATGTCCTTTTGGACAACTTGGAGAAAAATGCTATGACTCCTCACAAGGGCAAGTAGCGGAGGCCGCTAAGCTAGCCTTAAGTAACGTTGGGGTAACACTAGCATGCGAGCTAATTTAGCTTACTGCTGTCAAGCGTTTACAAGGTGATCGTTTGACAAACTTAACAATGCAAAGGAAACGTTTGCCTGGACATGAGCTATTGCGTATCAAAAGTAGTTCGGTTCAAAACACGTAACCTAAGTTAGCTGTAACTCGCTCGATATTGTAGTTGACGTTAGCTATTTCACACATTGTGGGGACTCTCCTTCCTATTGGGGACGACATGCAAGTCCCCACAATGTAGGTTCAATCATTGTGCGTTATAGATTTTCTTTCACTGTTTGGTTTCAGTGGACTTCATAGAAATTAGACATAATGAACTGGTAATAGCCTTAAATAATTGTATGATCATCTTAAATGTCTATTAATGATTGACTTATCAAGATTCAAATGAGTAAATCAATATGTATCTAACTATTTTAAACTACAGCCTGTATTTCTATCCTTTAAATGTGTAAATGTCAATGACATGTACCTTTTACAAATTAGTGGTCCAGCGATGTTTATGTGAAGGTATCCCATGTTGTGAGGTTTTAAGTTTCTAACAGTTAAATAATGATATACAATGATGAGAACAGTCAGCTTTTTATCTTTTTAATTGAACTAATTTTTTTTTTTTAAATGTACAGCATGCCAATTAAATGCTAGCTATAAAAAGTATGCCTAATTATGTTATATTTAGGTCTATAGTTATTTTGTCTCTGTGGTAGACAATAAGAACATCACTAGTTTGTCACTTTTAGTTTTCAAGTCCTTTCAGGTAGTCTGAAGCCCTCATTTGGGTAGTACATTTTGCCCTCTGATAAGCCCTCTCAAAAGACTCTCTTGGGATGGTAAAGTATGAAGTTGCACACTACGAGGTGTTTTATCTGACTTCTTTGTCTCTGCATTTGCAGGCCAGACAGGTCAGGAGTCTGCATCAGTCTGCTGCACGCGCTGGAGCTGGTGGCATCTTTGTGGTGAGTTACAGTTTCTTTGCCAAAGTCAAGAAATGTGCAGAAGAAGTTGGAAACTGAGTAGCCAGTGTAGTGGCAGGCATAATTTGTTCAGTGCTTTTTGAGCACCTCACAATTAACGGGCGATAATGCTTTAAATTGAATCAGCACCTAACGGACTCCCACTCAAATCTGTGAGATAAATGGTCCCCTAAGCTTGGTTAAAATGGACAACCACGTTTTTCTTTCTGGTGCTCAGAACATTCTGAATATGCAATATTGTCTAGATCAATATCAGTCAATTGCCCAAATTGCTGACCTTTTGTGGCCTTGTATCAGTGTGATCAGCGTCTAGTTGTAATGGAGAACATGCACATACTGTTGTACACCATTACAAAGCATCAGTTCATAATGTCTTTATTTGTATGACCTTTCAGTGAGGGGTATATGTTGCATGTTTTTATATACTGTGTTGCAACATTGATCTAAAGTTTGAAAATCATTTTTTGTACAAGTTTATGCATTTTAACTGAGTAAAGAAAACGCATACAGGACTAAGATTGAAGATTGTAGTAAACAAATCGTAACTATTATTGTCTTCATTCTGTGCTCCACATTCTGGACATTGAGGTTTTATTTGCCCACCTAACATAATATTTTTTTCATGAAATGCCTGTTTTACTCCAGTCTACACACAATACTGATATAAACAAATCTTTCACAACCACAAACTTAAGTCAGTTGAGTTATAGACTGTATTTACCTGTTATTTACAGGTGTTCATACTATTTGTATAAGTTTCAGCCAATAAAACTAATGTATAAATGTGGTCAATGCATGATTTCAGCAATGTTTGTGCTCCCAGTTTTGCTGAAATAATCCCAAAGGTGTCAGTATCCAAAAGCTCTTAATTTATCCCAGTAGCTGCCCTTAGAGCCTGGAGACATGCTGTGCAACAAAAACATCACATGTGATATTGTCATGTAATGGAAACATGCCATGGTTTCATTGTCCCTTGATGGTAAAGATGTTTTTAATCTGTGATTGGAGAAAAGTCAGTTTGGCTGACTTGTCTTTGAACTCGTTGAGAGTTGGGTATGCTGTCTTTTGACAACTTTAACTTCCATCTCCATTACATTTCAAGTTGTTCTTTTTCCTAATTGCACAAAGGATATTTGCTGCTCACAAGGGGGCAGTGTGTGCAGAAGCCCAAATAATTGTTATCTGTGTTGAGTCTTTTCAACGGTCCGATAGCAGCACCTGTTTTCCCATGTGGCCCTGATGGGTTATTCATATTTTATCAGATCCAATTAAATACTACACATATGCCTGTTACTCACATGAAAGTGGTGGTTGCTGGTCGAAAAAAACCACAACATCCATAATATTGATTGAGGCATCATGTACAATATTTAAAAAAAAATATTCAGTTAAAAGTATTTTTTTTTTTTAACAGGAATACATATAAACTGGCTGATAAATGTTATTTGAAGATGACTGATAATTATATCTTTTGATGAAAACAATGTTAACTGTTTTTAAACTGTGGTATTTCTGTTTTTAGCACAGAGATACTCCTGACAACAACTCAGATACTCCTTTTGACTTCACCGAGGAGAACAAAAAGGTACGGCTGTCATGTGTTGAGCGGTACATTCAGGGGAAGCACTGACCAATGTCTTATATTTTCCTGCCTTTGCTTTAAATACAAATTCAGACAACATGTTGCACTAGTGAAATGCTATGTTTCTCTTGTTTCAGCCAGACAATTCATTTT